>JAVGWX010000001.1:82346420-82604699 GCA_036924085.1 Ariolimax columbianus
ATAAATTAGACTATAACAAGTTTTTTTTAAAATACAGCCACCCACAATAACAAGAGGGCATAGCTACAAGCTGACTAAAGAGAGGTCCAGATTAGATATTAGGAAATATTTTTTTAGTCAGAGAGTGGTGTCTGCTTGGAATGCATTACCAGGGGAGATAGTGGAGGCAGGGACAGTTAATGCATTTAAGAATAAACTGGATGCGCATAGCTTTTAGAGCAAGGTGATGTAAATGTAACTGGTTGTATACAGACTCTGCAGGGTCTTCTAAACCAGTATAAAGACGTTAAGTTAAGTTAAGTATAGCAAGTACAATGCAATGATTTGGTTCGCTATAGCTGAGAGGTAAGGGCGCTTGTCTGTATAAAGCAATGAGTTGGGTCATGATAGCTGAGAGGTAAGGGCGCTTGTTTGTATAAAGCAATGAGTTGGTCGCTATAGCTGAGAGGTAAGGGCGCTTGTTTGTACAAAGCAATGAGTTGGTCGCTATAGCTAAAAGATATAATCGCTTGTCTGTACAAAGCAACGAATTGGTCGTTATAGCTGAGATGTAAAGTTGTTGCATGTACAAAGCAAAGAGTTGGTTGCTAGAGCTGAGAGGTAAGGGCGGTTGTCTGTACAAGCAATGAGTTGGTCGCTATAGCTGATAGGTATGTTTCTGTTTCTGCTTCTAAGAATCGACGTCACTGAACTCCGGGCATACCCATAGGTGCTCAGTCTCTCTCATCAAATGGCGTAAAATATGGATGCTGATGGTCCCTGTAGCTCGCTGGTTGTACACTCTTCTGCGCCGTCCTCTCATACGCCCTACTCCGCTCTAACCTTGCTTAATGTCGAAACTTTGCAGTCTGTGGATTGCTGCTTCATCTATTGCGGTGTCCTCATCCAACAGGCGATCATTGATTGATTTCAAAAAGTCACTTCTATCCATCACTAATGTTCCCATGATGGAAGATTGTGAAGCTAAGATGTCAGCTCTTTCATTGCCCTGAACCCCGGCATGAGCAGGACAGTAGATCCATGTCAACGCCTGGAAGTTTAAGACCTCAACAACAGCTATCCACTCGTACATAAGCCATCCCTTCTGTACTTTCTGAAGTACGGCTTGCGCGTCTGTCATGATGACTGCCCTTGTTATAGAAGTCACAGATATTCATTTCAGTACCGAGGTCACTGCTTCCGTCTCCATTCTCATACTGGAGGTTGTTTATAAGTATGCCTCACTCCGCTTAGCAACGACCTCACCTCTCACTCTAGCCAAGAAACCCCAGCCTGATGTCCGACTGAGCATGACTGATCCGTCGGTGTATATGACAGCGTCACTCGCCTACATGTTCTCAGTTATCAGCTGATTTACCTCGTGGTCTGCTCTCTCGTTGTTCCGTTCTCTGAATCCCTTGCCTAAGGTTATGATGACTCTCTGGTACTCTATCATTCTATCACCAGTGGGGACCCATTCTTCCTATTTGGCTATCGTCTCAGCTGGAGTGATGTGTCCGATTAGTGTCTAGCCTGTGCCATCCATGACGACCCTCTCTTGATTCTTGATCCCTTGATGTCTGAGATACTACTGTGCAGAGGGTGCCGCGTGTCTGTGATGACACGCATATAGGCTTTTACTTGTGCCAGTTTATGTCTGGATAACAATCCCAACATGTACCGCATCATCACAATCGGAGTATCTCTAGTACGGCCCAGAACCAGACGCATACCTTCATTCTGAATGCGGTCCAACCTTTCACACTGTGTTCTTGATAGCGTGAGGATGCCTAGTCCGTAATTGATGACAGACAACACGACCTGACGAAATAGGATGAACAGGAGGCGTTATTCCAAGTCGGCAGCAGCCATGGTCTTGAGTGCTCCTAACCCTCTCTTGCATTTTTTTACAATGTGGTCAACATGGCAGTTATAGGAAAGACTATGATAAAAAGTCACTCCGAGGTATTTCAACATGTCGCACCTGTCAATGGTGCAACCATCAAAAGTGATGCGCGGGAGCTCGGTCTTTAGTGTGGAATTATTCAAAGAGCACCACATCATGAAGGCCTTGTTCGGATTGATCTTGGAGCTTGAGTCGCCGCACCACTGTGAGATTGCTTGTACAAAGCAAAGAGTTGGTCGCTAGAGCTGAGAGGTAAAGGCGTTTATCTCTCAAAAAATGAAAGTATGAACTGGTGGGGTTTCGAACATAACAAGCTTCAAGCGTTCCCTTTTCCTAAGGGATGAGAGATTAACGTCTGGTCACATTGAAGGTTGGCGAAAAACTCAGAGATCATGTTTGCACACTTGCACGTAAGAAACCCTTGGCAGTTTAAAATCGTTAAGAGTCGACTGTTAGCCGCCTTAAAAGAAAACAAAATGATAAAAAGCAGTGAAATTCCTAACCAATGCTCAATCTACCTCCCGCAGGTCTAGTAAGTCGCAGGAAGTATTCATAGCAAGACAAATAATGTACCACAGATATACTTCGGCTGCCTGGCAGCAGGCGTAACCTGCCTATTTCAATACCAGATTTACAAGTATTCGAAGAAAGTAAGTATATGAACGGGAAACAAGGAGTTTGTGTCAATCACGAAATAAACTGAATAAGCATTGTTGAACACACATCCACATTAGCGGAACTCCGGGAATGGGCCAGAAGGCTCGATGAAACAGCTCTTGACGATGGAGGTTACCGGTGGAAAAACAAAATTAATGAACAACAACGTCGATGGCCTCAACAGTCGGATAAAAACTAATTGCCAGAAACTGGAAGTGGTCAACCGTTTTAAATATCTGGGTTCGATTGTAGCAGCGCTTGCACGGCTTAACAAAATCTGGATAGACAAACAGTTAGCCATTGGCACCGAGATCAGATTAATGCGCAAATTGGTCCTGTCAATGTGCCTCTATGCTTGTGAGACGGACAATTACAGATGACCTGCGGCGAAGTCAAAAAGTCTTGGAGATTGTTTCTGAAAATTTCTAGACGTCACATACAAAGACGGAGTCACATACAAAGACAGAGTTACATACAAAGACAGAGTTACATACAAAGACAGAGTTACATACAAAGACAGAGTTACATACAAAGACAGAGTTACATACAAAGACAGAGTTACATACAAAGACAGAGTTACATACAAAGACAGAGTTACATACAAAGACAGAGTTACATACAAAGACAGAGTTACATTTGAGGAAATTTGGAAAAGAATCAAATTGGCAATAGGAGCTTTTGAAGATCTCTTGGCAACTGCCAACAGACGGAAAGTCCCTTGGTACGGTCACATATCCAGATCAAACGGTCTCGCAAATATCATCTTCGTCTCAATAAGAAATAGAGAACAACACAAAAGAATGGATCAATTTTCAACCAGAGGAGGCACAGGCAGCTGCTGCTGACAGAGAGGGGTGACGTGGGGTTGTGGGGGGTGTCCTATGTGTGCCTCAACGACCTCACCGGTTAGAGGATGACTTGACTTGACCTACAAGACCTGTCAGATTGCACCATGACGCAAGCGTTAAAGTAGACTGAAGATCCTCTGCAGCTGACCTTCGATGCGGAGATGGCAATTGATCTGAACTGAATATACAACGATGTAATTTGATACTTAATAGCTTCCTCCAGGGCTCTGTATGTGACACAGACGAAACATGTGACCACTGCCAAACGAAAGCCTACCATATACTGCGAGAAACACGTGACACATACGAAACATATTACCCCTGCCACACGACAGCCTACCATATACTGTGAGAAACAATGCGATACAACGTTATGTAGAAGACCTGCAAACTCATGACATTATACACCAGTCATTCACACAAGCCTTATGTCGGATTTGGATTAACCTTCTTAGTTTAAAGAAAGCTCTGGAAACACTAGCTCAATATCATACAAGAATACACAACTAAATATCTCGTTTATACGATAGTTGGGCAGAGGAGACTATCGTTTGGTGAGACAAAACACACTGATCGGACAATGTTAGCCAGGGTCAGGTAAAATATACTAGCCAAAACCCCCACCTCACTTCCACGCAGGTCTTCCTGGAAACGGTCTGTTTTCATGATAGCCTAGTTAACGATGTGGGGGAACGACGTGATCCCCGTAGTAGTAAGCGAAATACAGATGAAATCAAGCATAGCACAACCACCCAGAGGACATGAGTCCACCTTCATCAGTACGCTTGAGATGTGAAGAAAGTTATTGCAACCAGTCACTTAACTTCCTTTAAATGGAAGCACAAGTGAGTAATCTTACTCGTTGCCGGTATTAAACAACAACAGCAATAACAACAGCAACAACAACAGCAACAACAACAGCAACAACAACAGCAATAACAACAGCAATAACAACAGCAACAACAACAGCAATAACAACAGCAAAAACAACAGCAAAAACAACAGCAAAAACAACAGCAATAACAACAGCAATAACAACAGCAATAACAACAGCAACAACAACAGCAACAACAACAGCAATAACAACAGCAATAACAACAGCAACAACAACAGCAATAACAACAGCAATAACAACAGCAATAACAACAGCAAAAACAACAGCAATAACAACATCAATAACAACAGCAACAACAACAGCAACAACAACAGCAACAACAACAGCAATAACAACAGCAACAACAACAGCAACAACAACAGCAACAACAACAGCAATAACAACAGCAACAACAACAGCAACAACAACAGCAATAACAACAGCAATAACAACAGCAAAAACAACAGCAATAACAACAGCAATAACAACAGCAACAACAACAGCAACAACAACAGCAACAACAACAGCAACAACAACAGCAATAACAACAGCAATAACAACAGCAACAACAACAGCAATAACAACAGCAACAACAACAGCAATAACAACAGCATTCCGGTGATGAGACCATACAGAAGATGAAATCTATGTTTCATACAAGGTGCTGGGAAGTTAGGATTGGTACAGGTGTCACTAAAAAATGAGAAATGCTTATGCTGACGTACAGCCTCTGCCAATCAAGCCAACCGTACCTTCTCGAGCGGTCCACTAGCTGGGTCGTGCAAGCCAATCGTACCTTCTCGAGCGATCCACTAGCTGGGTCCGGTGCTTAAATGTTTAAACTAACACGGCAGAGGCAAACAGCGAGTATCCGGCGCTGACAAACCGGACTCCCGATGCCTGAAGGGATAAAATAACAGGCTATGGGTGGGGTAACCCAAACAGAAACCCTCGGGGAAGTGTGACCTCTCCGTCAGGTGCGACAGATGCTGGGCCCACCGGCGTGGACATGACCCGATCCCACAAAGGTCACACCCAGGGAGCTACCCTGGTTAAAAGAAAAGCAGCTGAAGCCCGACAGACAGTGTTTCGATGATCCAGGACATGGATAGGAAGACTCCAAAACCTCCCCCACCGAAGACGGAACATGCCGGCCAGAATGGCGTGGGAACCCAGAAATGGAAACTGGCATGTATACGATTAATGAATATGTTCAGATATATTACAAGATATGGGCCTGAATGGCCCTGAACATCTGACAGTCAAAATACAAATCCTCACAGAACCGCTACAAATTACCAACAACTACTGGTCTAATAGCAAAAACCTGGAACTATTTAACATTTCCACTAACCGATAAGAATCATAAAGTTCTCGTGGACTTCAACAGCTACTCTCCAAGTTGGGTCTCCAACACCATGGATACAAGAGGAGAGGAGGTGGAGGATTGGATGGTAGAAAATCTTCTCATTCTAATAAATGAACCAGACACAGAGCCAACCTTTTACTCAAGATGTTGGAGAACACAGAGCACGCCTGACCTGGCAATGGCAACTGAGAACATCCAGAGGCGCACAAAAAGAGAGGTAATGAGGCAGCTTAGAGGTAGTGATCACAAACCAGTCATGATTACAATAGCGGATTTAGAACTACCCATACACAGAAAGAAGACAGCCAGCTGGAATTATAAAAGAGCAGACTGGAACCTCTACAAGCACTTAAAAGAAGACAAATTAACAACACCTGTCACATCAATCAATGTAAGACAAAACACTACAACACTTATAAACAACATCATAGAGGCAGCGGAAAGATCAATACCACGAGGCAGAGGACAGACTTATAAACCTTTCTGGACCAGGGACCTACAAGACCTGCATGACAAGGCCACCAAAGCTAGAGCTATAATGGAGCAAGATCCATCAGACTTCCACATCACAGAACAAACAAAAAGCAAGTTATATACAGAAAGGAAAAACTCACGAATGCCAGAAAAGGTTCGCAGGAAATAACCACATCTTCAACATGGAGAAAGACACCACAAAACTTTTGAGTCTGGTGAGAAGCCTAAACGAGAAAAACATCACCAGCGATGCAAAAACGGTACTTCAATAGAGTCGCGACACATATACAAGAAAACAAGCAGCCAATCTTTTTGCTGCGTGTTTTGCAGAAGACACAAAAATAAACATGTCCAAAGTAAGAGTTGGAGGTGGAAAATGAACTAAAAAAATGGAGGAAAAGGAAAGAAAATAATGAAATAAACAAACCTTTCAGCATCGAAGAAATGAATTGGGCAATAGTAAAACTTAAGATGAAAAAGGCACCTGGGCCGGACGTGTTAACAAATGAAATGATAACACACTTGGGACCAATAGGCAGAAAGCGATTCCTGGACCTGATAAACCAATTGTAGACTCAGGGATTGTTCCAAAAAGAATGTAATGAGGCAGAATTAATCCCAATACTTAAAAAAAACTAAAACAAAACAAAACAAGCTACCGCCCAATCAGCCTGTAGTTGTCTGGAAAATACAATGGAAAGGTTGGTGAACAATAGGATGCTAACTTTCCATGAGAAAAATAAAATCCTAGACGAGTGCATGTCTGGCTATAGAAATTACAGGAGTACCGACGACCAGACCACTTATTTAACCCAGGAAATCGAAGATGCCTTTCAAAGGAAATGCAAACTATTGGCCACATTCTTTGATCTGATTAAAGCTTTTGATAAAGCCTGGAAGAAAGAACTAATGCTAAAATTAGCGGGCTGCGGAATAAGGGGGAAGATGCTTGACTGAAGTAAAGACTACCTCCACTCACGATGTGCCAGAGTCAGGCTGGAAGAACACAAAAGCAAGATGGTCAAACTACATCAGGGGGTTCCCCAGGGAGGATCACTATTCCCTACCTTATTATCCTTTTCATTAATGATCTGTCAAACCAGTTTAGACCACCCATCCACAAGTCACTCTATGCCATATAGACCCAGGCAAAAAACATTGGAACCGCAAAAGCAAGAATTCAGGAATCAATTAATGCAGTAAAGAAATGGAAAGACTCAATGGGTGTCACCATAAACAGACGCAAGACACTCTCAACACACTTCTCGCTCTTTACAAAGCCAGAGCAGGTCAACCTATATTTAGAAAATAGCCTACTTCCTAGAGAAAACAATCCTACATACCTAATACTGAGATATGACAAAAGATTAACATTGGGCCCACACATAAAGGATACTCAAAAGAAGGCCACACTCAGACTAAGGCTAATAAAAAAACTGGCAGGGACAAACTGGGGCGCAGATGCAAACACAGTCAGACAGGTCTACGCTGGATACGTACGGCCAACACTGGAATATGGCATAGGTGCCTATGCAACAGCGGCAAAGACCAACCTATATAAATTAGACAGGGCACAGAATACCGGACTCGGAATTATTACCGGAGGTCTGCGAAGCACCCCAATTAGAGAACTCGAAGCGGTAGCAGGCCTCCAGAGCCTCGGTGAGCGCAGAGAAGGAAAAATACTAAACCTGACAGAAAAATACAAGCGCATTAACAAACATCTAATGGAGGAAAAAGTCAATGAATTGACAAAAAAACCGCATAAAAAGAACAAACTTCAATCATCTATCAAAAGCCCTTACAGCCAGGAACAGTGACATCATATCAAAATGTCCAACGACATGAAAAAGTTTCCAGGTATATGAAAATACAGACCAACAGCCAAACTTCACGGTGGAAGCGAAAATACCAGGTATCGATATAAAGGGGGAAGAATCAGACCATTAATTTAGAGAAAAAAAACCTAAAGCATATTGGAGACGCCTATCCTCAACCCATGTGGATGCACGTCTACACAGATGGATCATCAGAGGAAGCATTGAGGAAAGGAGGGGAGAACTCGTCATAATTCTACAGGATGAAACCGTTATAGGTAAAGCAAGTGCTTCCGGGGAGCCCTTGACATATCTAAGAACAGAGCAACAGGCAATAATTGAAGCAGTCAAACTATTGGATGAAAAGGGGTTAAAGGATAACAGAATAATGCTTTTGTGTGACTGCGTTAAAATTTTGCAGGCCACACAAAGAGAACCACGAGATAGTATGGAGAGGGAACTGCTATGCCAGCTAAATAAACTCTCAGACCACAATAAAATCACCCTCCTGTTGATTCCAGCTCACTGTGGCATACCTGGGAATGAATGGGCGGACAGACTGGCTAAGAAGGGAAGACAATGAGAACAATTCACCCACCCTGTGCCACTGCCAGAAGTCAAGGTACACATCAAAAAAAAAATATAAACAACAGTGGATAGAGAGAACAAGCAGCAAATACGCAGAAGACCCAATCAATAGACTGAATTGGAAAACAGTATACCACAATATTTCGTCTCATAAAATGAAAGCAGCACAGACTGCACAATGCACATGTCAGAGAAGACCCCAGACTTCAGAACACATCCTGCAAACATGTCCACTGCACCAAGGCACCTGGCCTGAAGAAAGAAACATACAAGACAACAACAAAAAAACTTTAAGCGAGGGCTCGACTTCATTGTCTCGGGTTTTCCCCATTTAGCACGGTCTCTCTTGGCAGATGGGTACCCCATCTGTCGAGAGCATCCCACAAAGCACGAACTCCGTAGCTCCAGGGATCTCCGTAAAAAATTGACATCATTGAACACGAGGCAAACGGCATGACCACTTCACCACAGAGACCCCCACATACTAGACAAACTGTGGGTGAGAAACCATTGAGCACCTGCGACTGACGTGTGCAACAGTTCCAGCCTGAGCACGAGCGTTTAGGGCAGGGGTGATGTGGTTGCTGAGAACAAAAGTACCTGTATGCCTGCCAAGGCCAATCTCTGTCTGGTCACTACGCCAAGATCACTCACCGTCTCAACAAAGGAAATCGGAGTTGGGGAAAGAATGTACAGGTAGGAACTGGCGTTCCGATTTGAGCAGTGGGGGGGGGGGGGGGGGGGTGGTAATGAGTGACAGACGGGAGGGCAGCGGAGCTTGTTATAATAGATGAGTTACAGGTGTTCAGAGTAATTCGTTACAATAACAACTGAATAGAGCCAACCCCCTGAGATCCATTGGCCAGCTCTGATACTGCTTGAGAGTATATAACACTAGACAAAGTTTAGCTCAAGGACGCTGGCATGGAGAGGGGACGAGTGAATGTAGATAGGAGTCTGTTTAGCTCACCGACTTAGTACAAGAGCGATTGATAGACTGTTGTACGAATGTTAGAGATAGAACAGGATCGCTCAAACAGCATACGATTGAGTCGGGGCCAGCCGCTCAAATAGGTGTGTGTGGGCATTTTGTATCTAGAGGTAATCTGAACGTGTGTTGTACACGGGACACCTTGTAAACGAGGTATGTCCTGACGAGTTAAGCGAGTGTGTAGATCGACTAGGTGAGATCTAGATGTGTGTGTGATGTGTGTAGACACCGAGGGAACGAAGTATTTTCTAGAGTTGTGTGTATACACTGGTCGACTAAGTTGAGAGATCATATGTGAGTATTCGTAGAATATATTGAACGCATTATGTCCAGATCGCCCGCCTGATGGGATTTGAGGGAGGAAGAGTTTTTGAGTGTGTTGAGGATATAGATCTGAAAGGGGTGTGTGATGTGTGTACGGCAATAGAACGGGGTTTTGATAGTTGGGAATTCTATCAATACTTAATGCTTAAAATTTCCCCTTTAGTTAATATTTATATTAACATATATATAATATACGAATATTTAGTTAAGATGATATGTATTGTATTGGGGCTGGTTTCTCGGTGGCTCGATTGACTCGCATCCAGTGTTCGTACAGCGATCTCAGTCCCGCCAGGCGGAGTGAGAGCGCGGGCTTGCCCAACACGTTCGCCCGCCTTTCCCCGGCACTGTAGCAGGACCAAATTGGTGGAGTTGTACCGCTGGTAACAGTGCGTTACTGTAGTTCGTATCGAGAAGCTTTGTTAGTCCGTGTGGTTCGACGAAGGCTAGCGCGTATAGCCAATCTCGATAGTTCGTCTCGCTTGTGGTCCTTCTCTCGCAATGTGCTTTGGATAGGTAAATGGAAAGCAGGAATCGTGCCTAAGGGCCCTGTCCTCGCCCGACCAATCGGTCGGAGAAGGGCAGTGCAGCTAGCAAAAATCGTCTCCAGTCCGATTGAAAATCATCGCCGGGGCCGTTGGGATCTGTTCTGCACAGAGCGCTGCCATCCCTCCCCGAGCAAGCCCGGTCGGTCGGTCGGTTGGTGTGCGTACGGGCCCCTGCCAGGCGGTCCTAGGTCGACGGAGTGAGAGACGGAACAACCGCCATTCCGTCAGTCGGTCCCTGCGGCCGTCCTGGAGAGGCGTTTTACACATACATCCTTCGCCGACCGGTGTGTGGTTCGTCCATCTCCGACAGATATCTGGTTGATCCTGCCAGTAGTCATAAGCTTGTCTCAAAGATTAAGCCATGCATGTCTAAGTTCACACTGTCTCATGGTGAAACCGCGAATGGCTCATTAAATCAGTCGAGGTTCCTTAGATGACACGATCCTACTTTGATAACTGTGGCAATTCTAGAGCTAATACATGCTTACCAAGCTCCGACCCTCGCGGAAAGAGCGCTTTTATTAGTTCAAAACCAATCGTCGTTTTCCTTCGCGGGGTTCCGGCGTCCCCACTGGTGACTCGATAACTTTGTGCGGATGAAATGGCCTCATGTGCCGGCGACGCATCTTTCAAATTTTTGCCCTATCAAATGTCGATGGTACGTGACATGTCTACCATGTTTGTAACGGGTAACGGGGAATCAGGATTCAATTCCGGAGAGGGAGCATGAGAAACGGCTACCACATCCAAGGAAGGCAGCAGGCGCGCAACTTACCCACTCCCGCACGGGGAGGTAGTGACGAAAAATAACAATACGGGACTCTTTCGAGGCCCCGTAATTGGAATGAGTACACTTTAAACCCTTTAACGAGGATCTATTGGAGGGCAAGTCTGGTGCCAGCAGCCGCGGTAATTCCAGCTCCAATAGTGTATATTACAGTTGTTGCAGTTGAAAGCTCGTAGTTGGATCTCAGGCGCAGGCGGTCGGTTCGGCTCGTGCTGGTTGACTGCCCGTTGTCTCCTGCCCTACCGTTTGCCGGCTCTCTCCCGCGGGTGCGCTTTGCTGAGCGTCCCGGGTGGCCAGCGCGTTTACTTTGAAAAAATTGGAGTGTTCAAAGCAGACCTCGGCTTCCTGAATAAGGGTACATGGAATAATGGGATAGAACCTCTTTTATATTTTGTTTGATTTCGGAACTGGAGGTAATTATTAACAGGGATAAACGGGGGCATTCGTATTGCGGCGTTAGAGGTAAAATTCTTGGATCGCCACAAGACAAGCTACTACGAAAGCATTTGTCAAGAATGTTTTCATTAATCAAGAACGAAACACAGAGGCGCGAAGACCATCAGATACCGTCGTAGTTCTGACCATAAACGATGCCGACTAGCGATCCGCAGGAGTTGCTTCGATGACTCTGCGGGCAACTTCTGGGAAACCAAAGTGTTTGGGTTCCGGGGGAAGTATGGTTGCAAAGCTGAAACTTAAAGGAATTGACGGAAGGGCACCACCAGGAGTGGAGCCTGCGGCCTAATTTGACTCAACACGCCAACACAAATTATTGACAGGCCGAGAGCACTTTCGTTGGGTCTAATAGGGAACGTGTGCTGGAATTAGACCCTCGGAATTCTGGTGCTAGTCTCTCGGTGGCTAGATTGGCTTGCACCCACTGTTCGTTAAATGAATTGACGGAAGGGCACCACCAGGAGTGGAGTCTGCGGCTTACTTTGACTCAACACGCCAAAACTATAATGACTGACAGGCCAGGAGCATTTTCGCTGGGTCTAATAGGGAACGTGTGCTAGAATTAGACCCACGGAAGACAGGTCAGTTTTACCCTCTTAATGAAAGAGCGTTGCTACGGTAATCCTGCTCAACCCTAGAGGAATCGCAGGTTTCAGACATTTGGTTATTGACTGACTAAAAAGCTCTCTCTTGATTCGTTGGGTCTAAAAGGGAACGGTGCTGGTATTAGACCCTCGGAAGACAGGTCAGTTTTATCCTACTAATGACAAGGCGTTGATACGGTAATCCTGCTAAATTCTAGAGGAAACGCAGGTCTCAGACATTTGGTCCACGTCCTTGGCTGATGAGCCAATGGTGCGAGGCTACCATCTGAGGGATTACGGCCGAACGCCTCTAAGCCGGAATCCCGCCCAAAATCTCAGCACCACTGCGATGGGAGGCTACGATGTAGTTGGGACCTGGGGCTCGCGTCTCAGCCCAACCCGATCGAGCCGCAGAAATAGGTCTCTGCCGTCCACCTATCAAAGCCGGCGGGAAGCTGCTCGATATTCACCCCATACGACGTTGAGGTGTGAAACCACTAGTAGAAGACGTAGTTCTCGGTCGAGGTGTCGTAAGCAGTAGAGCAGCCACCTCACTGCGAACTGTTGAGACTCAGCCCTTGATCATGAGATATGTTCGCACACCAGGCGAACAACATGTCCGTGCCATGATCAGGCTTGTCCCCTGGTTAAATGCACTCCTGCCTCGCTCATTACCTCTGTCTGCTATCAGTCATCCCAATGGAAGAAAAAGAGATGCAGGCCAGCGGGCATTACACCTCTGCCCTATTGTGACAACCTCCCATGTAGCGGAGAATGCTAGGCGTACCATCACTGCAGATGAGCCGAGAAAATAAAAGGAGCAAGGAGATATCTCATTCACATGCATATGCTACGTTTCTTGCAGGACGTGACGATCCTGGGACACATACACACTGGACTGCCTCTCTTCCGAGATACTTGAAAAACTTGTACATACAGTCCATTATATCATAACATATCATATCATTGTCACACCCTATAGACACGAGTGGGAAAGACTCGATAGTCCTGCAAGACAACTTCCCTAAGAGAGAAAACTCTGACCAAAAACAACTGCTGCCTTGCAGATAGGCTGGGGACAGCAAGAGGCTAAGGAGGGCATCCCTACAGAAACGCCTGTTGAAATCGGATGTACTGGGCCACAGGCTTAACAAAGTAACACAGTGCAACGTATATCGCTGTAACCAGCGTACGAAGAAGAAGAAGAAGAAGAAGTATTGTATTGTGTTTGTAATTTCACTACTCATTTTTCTGGTATGAGTATTATATAATAAATATGCCACCTGCTGTGTGCTATGGCATTTGCTGCGTGAGGTCATGAATGTTGTGGTTGAGTGTGGTAACGTTTAAGTTAGAATAACCCTAGGGCAAACAGTGGGATCTGCTACACGTGTCACTTCATGGAGGCGGCCCATCTGAGGGCAAAAACGAGCATATGAAACATGAAGCGCCAGTTATGTGCTTCCCAACCTTTGTACGCATGTGGGCCACAGGCTTAACGAAACAGTGCAACCTATATCGCAGTATGATGACAGTACAACCTTACAGAAAAAAGTATGGCGCTCATCCTGTGGAGTCCCGCCAGGCAGCGAGAGTGCCGGGCCTCACGCCTCGAAGGGGCCCACCCTTGACTACTGGTGGTCACGCACCCATGTTTTGTGGAGTCGAGGCACATGGCTATGGGGCAAAATCTATTGACCAAAAACACAAGACCCTCAAAATACTACAGTGGAATGCGGAGGGTGTCATTAACAAAAAGCTCCCCCTAACACATCACTTGCATGAAGGTAAGATTGACATGGCATGTATCCAAGAAACGCATCTCAACAACAACCACAAATTCTCAATCAGAGGATACCAGGCCTTCCGTCTGGATAGATAAGGTCACAAAGGAGCGGTTCTGATACTGACCCGCAACTGCATACCGTAGTAGCGCGGTATCTGTCAATCACACCGGACAAGCAGAAATTGTAGGAGTTGACATAATGGCTCAAGAGACGAAGATCCGCATCTTCAACCTGTACGGACCACCAAACAAAGACCTATCGCTCTCGAGTATGGAAGTCAAAGAATCCAACTGCATAGTAGTTGGAGACTTCAACAGCCACTCGGAGAGATGGGGATACTCGGACACAGACAGCAGAGGTGACGAAGTGGAAGATTAGGAGATAGACACAAATCTCTATCTAATCAATAGGCCGGAGGATAGCCCTAGCTTCTATTCTAGAACATGGCATACCACCTCTACTCCAGAGTTGGCCTTTTCCACCGTGGACATTCACCATAAAATAGACCGCCAGATGCTAAACCAATTGGCAGGTAACGACCACAGGCCAATTAGGCTAGAAGTTGATATGAAAATAGGCCCACCGGAAACAAAACCGCTCCCACGTTGGAATTACAAACGAGCCGACTGGGACAGATTTGCAAGCCTGACAGATGGGCTGTGTGAAACCATCAACACACGGAATAACAAAATTAAGCCCATGGTGGAAAGCCTAAGCAAAGCAATTATGCAAGCTGCCACTGAAACCATCCCAAGAGGGGCAAGGAAAAATTATAAGCCCTTTTGGAATGATGATTTGCAGAAAGCGGAAGACGCAGTCACAAATGCTAGGAACATGGCAGAGCGAGAACAATCTATGGAGGCAAATATCGCCCTCAAAGCCACCACGGCGAAATACAAAAACACTCTAAACCAAACAGCAAGATAAAGCTGGAAAAACAAAACAGAAAGCCTCAATTTAGACAAAGAATGGAACAAACTATGGAAGCTAGTCAGAGCCATGAATGACGAAACTCCATCAAACAAACAAATTACAATCAAGCAGGGTGGACAACATGCTCACTGGAAAAAAAACAGCAAACGCCTTTGTTGAACATTATGCCAGAGCACACCACATTGATGTCCCTGCAGATATGCATACAGACATTAGTGAAGAGCAAAAGGGGCACGACAACATCAATATGGCACCAGAAGAGCATATGATGGCAAAATTAACAATGAATGAAATGGAAGAGGCCATGAGAATGTTAAAAAAAAGGAAATCTCCCGGAAAAGACGGGATAACAAACGAAATGCTGATAGGGCTGGGCCAAACAGCAAAGAGGAAACTACTATCAGTCCTGAACCAAAGCTGGAAAAGGGGTATTGTACCCCAGGAATGCAAAGACGCAGTACTTGTACCAGTACCAAAGAAAGGAAAAGACAAAACAGACCCAAATGGATACAGGCCTATCAGCCTACTGAGCTGCGTAGGCAAACTGATGGAACGTATGATAAACACCAGACTGATATGGCATCTGGAAGAAAAACACATACTAATTCCACAGCAAGCAGGCTTTAGACAGCACAGATCCACTGAGGATCAGGTTATCCTCATAGCCCAGGAAATAGAAGATGCTTACCAGGAGCAAAAACACACAGTAGCGGTTTGGGTGGACCTAGAAAAGGCATTTGACAAAGTCTGGAAAGAAGTGAAGTTTGTGGGAAAATGTACAAATGGATCAGTCACTACCTCAAAAACAGCAAATGGCAAATTCTTGCAGCCAAACGACAACCCAACCTATCTGGGAGTCACATTTGATCGGCGCATGACATGGAAAAGTCAGATCGAGAGAAACCGAATGAGAGCCAGAGAAAGAATGGCAATCATGAGGAAACTTGCTGGCACAAGCTGGGGAGCAGACGAAGGCATACTAAAGAAACTGTACACTGGAAGAGTGAGACCAGTTCTCGAGTATGGCATTGCGGCATGGACAACAGCAGCAAAGGCGAATGTCGATACAATTAGCAAACTCCAAAACCAAGCCATGAGAGTTATAACAGGAGGCATGAAGTCAACGCCAATTGTAGAACTTGAAAATATTACAAAACTGCAATCCATGACCGACAGAAGAGACTGCAGAGCCCAGCAGTAAGCAGAGAAACTCAGAAGACTGACTGACCATCCAATGAACCAGAGACTAAAACATTTCGGAAATGGGAAACTAAAGCGGAGAAACTTTGCAGACATAGCCAAAGCAAAGATGAGCGAAGACCCTATGAACGCATTAACAACACAAAGCCCATACCTACTGTACGAAAACCTACCTGGAGGCAACATATATTTCCAGAGGTGGTAGAAAATATACCAGGTATTGGAAACAAAAACAGTCAGACTGAAAAAGAAAGAAGAGATACAACCATGAGGTACATAACGAAAAACTACCCAAGCATGGACTGGACCCATGCATACACCGACGGTTCTGTAACAAACACAACACAGAACTGAGGGGCAGGGGTATTCCTGTGCCTACCAAATGGTAGAAAAGTAACACGGTCAGTGGCAACTGGAAAATACTCAAGCAATTTCAGAGCAAAAGCTGAGGCACTGAGGGCTGCAGTAGAAGAAATGGTGACAAAGCAAGAGTAATGAAAGCCATATAGTCCTGCTTACAGATGCCCTGACCGTAGTCACAGCACTAAAAAGCCAGAAAAATACTGAACTTAATGATTTAAGAGCAGTACTCTGTCAACTATGCCAGCAGTCCGCACCAAAAAGAGTAGTGGTACAATGAGTTCCATCCCACTAACATCCAAGGCAACGAGGAGGCAGACAGACTGGCAAAAGAAGGTGCAAGACTACCACAACCAGATACTAGTGTGACATACAAAGAGTCAAAACGGCTTATTAGAGCTAGATACATGACCAAATGGGAAACAGAACATACTGGCTACACAAAAAAACGATGCCTATTACCAGTTGAACAGAAGAGAGCAGGTCGTGGTCTTCAGACTTCGCACTGGCCACAATAGACTGAGGTACCACCTATTCAATAAATTGAAGATAGGTGGCACTGACGAATGCACTTGTGGCACCGGGAAAATGACCGCTGAACATATGCTGCAAAATTGCACGACATACGAGGACCAGAGAAAGCAGATGTGGCCGTCACCAGTGGCAACACTAGACAAGCTCTATGGCAGTGTCGACAGCCTCAGGATGACAGCTGCTTTTTTCGAAAAAATAAAGGTTGATGTCTGACTGCGTACGATGAAGAAAAAGATGAAGAAGAAGACCGGTAAAAACCTTCCCGGACTGGTAAAAATAGGAAACATTTGAAAAAAAATAAAGTTTGACTTCTTTTGTCTCCATGATGTAGGGACTAAAATTTGACAATACCATAACACACACAAACACACACACAAATTGCCTTTTAAAATACCACAACACTATTAGCAGATAAATTAATTTCTAAAACTTGTTTGTCAGTTTTCGTTTGACCTAATTTACGAATCGGGATATTTGTAGGCATTTTCGCACTTAAGCGGCAATCACTTTTTCGCAGACCGGTATACAATTTTGGCGGACCATCACGGGTCCGGTGACCGGCGTTTGGGAAACACTGCTCGAGTTAACCAGGATCTAGTCAGTTGCCATTTACTGTATCCCGTTCATTATTTCAATTTTATAAATGATGTTTAACGTAGTGAAAACCAAGTAGGGCCTCTCAGTATAATGATGCATCCGTGTAGACGTAACTTTCTACTGACGTTTTTGTTTTCATTTTTTCTTTTTTGGTGCTGTTGTAACTTTACTGTCTTGAAGAAGCTTCCTTTCGCCCATTCTGAGATGATCTACAGAGTGCAGCTCTACTTGGTTAGGTCTACAACTTTGTCTTTTAAAGATGTCATCAGACGTTTGACCCGTTTACACGCGTCCTTGAACCTCGGATGTTCTGCCATCTGCCAGCTGTTCATAAATAACATCTTTAGCAACGCAACCGTTTGTCCATGCGACACATATGACCAAGCTATCAGAGCTGTCTACTAAGGAGAATGTTCATATTTGGGAGACGGTGCGAGTAGGCAGCTCCGCGTTTGTCATTCTGGTCCTCCATACCTACTTACATTCTGTGCTCAGCAATCTCACAAATAATTGAACCAGAAACCAGCTGTCCCGAAAGCTCTTTCATTTGCTGCCGTGAGGTCCGTCAAAGTGCGTGGTTCTTGCATTCTTGGACAGTTATACATATGTTGGCGTCTTGGATAGCTCAGAATTCGTAAGCATTGTCGTTCGCATATCCCCATTATTTTCAAGTTTGATCTACACATGGATACTCCCGCTCGTAATCTGTTCAGGGCTCTCCAAACTGGTATGGCATATTATGCCCTGTCGCAAATTCTTCTCTGATCTCAAATCCATTCCTCACCATATCTTTGATGCCATTTTTCGGTGCGGTTTTGATCAGTTTTTTTGTTTGTAAACTGTACAGATTGAAGGAAACTTTTCCTTGCTTTCAGTTGACCCTTTTCTGGATTATATCCAAAACGGTCTCTGATCACAGACCGCTTTCACCTTCCGACTTCTGACGCAACATATCTCCTGATTGCTTGTGGTACGATGCCAGCGGTTGCATAACCTTTACCCTCTGAGTTGGCTTAACGCACCCTCTTACATTGCGACATGACCCATTTATTTCCACACCGACGAATCTCATGTGTGTGCTGATTCGTTCCGTACTTTGGCGGTGTACTCTGCTGTAATGATGCCCAATGCGAGGGCCGATGTGTGCAACACTGTCAGTGATGCTTCCAATGCCGTGTTTGTTAGCTTACACAGTGTGCTATTTCTTGAGCTAACTTTTTGTTTCACCGGCTTACAGTGTTCCTTGTAGGACAATGTGCGATCGATTGTAATGTATAAGTACTTAGGTCTATCGTTATGTACAAGTTCATGAATCTGAAAGCAAATCTGGATTTTCCTTCGCGTGTCTCTGTTCTTCAGGTGAAATACACATTCTTGAGTTTTGCTGGGGTTAATTTGAAACGGTTATCCTCAAAGTGTTCGGCCAATCCGTTAAGTAATTTTGAGCTCCCCTTCATTAAAAAACTTTCCTTGAGCTGCAAACGCGGTGCATACAAACTGTCTAGTGTTTTGACTGATCGGTTGATCATTGAAGTAAAAATTCGACAGAGTTCCACGATTTTTTTGTTCTTTTATTTTACAATGTCACGTGAAATCGTCTATTCTGCAGAAGACATTTACCTACCTGGACTAGGCGCCAATCACTTGTCACCTTGTATATCTTTGATAGAAAAAATATCTTTGATGTGTGTATATCTTTGTTCCTTCACGAAACTCCACGAACGTATAACAGGCGCCTTATGGAAGCTGTTGTAGTCATTGACTAATGATGTCCATCAAAATCTGCCATTTTGTAAATTCTTCCCACGTCCATGTCCACCTCTGTTTCACCTCTGTCCACCCCTGGGGATGTCAACTCCACGTGCTCCTCATCAAGCCCACGAAGTTGGATGTTATAATTCTCTTCTTATACTGTAAGACTAAGTTTAGTTCTCAGCAATGGAAATAAATGCTGTAAAAACGGATTTAAAAAACAATTAAAAAATAACAACAGTGATGGTTGTCCCTAGAGAGTTGACATTAAGGTCGTTAGTACCAGATAATTTGGAGTCTATAAAGATTGGAAGGACTGACAAGATGGACACAATCCGAAGGTTTATTTTGGTTAAGCTGGACAGTAAGAAGCTTTCAATATAAGTGGGTTTGTAGCTCTTGGTTGATTTCAACGTGACTGTGGGCTACCACGTGGGCTTTCACTGACAACATATATACCTCTCCTCTTTCCCTTCTTCAATGTCCAAATTTGTTCACTTGGTATATTTGACGTGTGTATGTCATCTAGACGTCTTTTATAGATAACCCAAAAGCCTTTGATCTTGTTTGGAATAGGCTGCCCAACTTTCGATATCAATAATAGCGTGTTGACGACACCTTGTAGGTTTACGTGTATGTCTTCTGTTGTCTGGTGTGCATATTTTATGTTGTCCGGTGAGTATGTCTTCTGTTGTCTGGTGTGTATGTCTTCTGTTGTCTGGTGTGTATGTCTTCTGTTGTCCGGTGTGTATGTCTTCCGTTGTGTGGTGTGTATGTCTTCTGTTGTCTGGTAAGTATGTCTTCTGTTATCTGGAATGTCTTCTGTTGTCTGGTGTGTATGTCTTCCGTTGTCTGGTGTGTATGTCTTCTGATGTCTGGTGTGTATGTCTTCTGTTGTCTGGTGTGTATGTCTTCTGTTGTCTGGTGTGTATGTCTTCTGTTGTCTGGTGTGTATGTCTTCTGTAGTCTGGTGTGTATTCTTCGATGTCTGGTGTGTATATCTTCTGTTGTCTGGTGTATATGTCTTCTGTTGTCTGGTGTGTCTTCTGTTGTCTGGTGTATATGTCTTCTGTTCTGTCTCGTGTTTGTGTCTTCTGTAGTCTGGTGTGTATGTTTTCTGTTATGTCTGGTGTGTATGTCTTCTGCTGTCTGGTGTATATGTTTATTGTTGTTTAGTGTCTATGTTCTATGTTGTCTTGTGTGCATGTTTTCTCTCGTCTGGTGTGTATGTTATGTGTTCTCCAGTGTGTAAGTTTTCTGTTTTTGTTGAGTAACTAGGTCTGTCAAAGGCGTTCTTTTTTCGCTGTACAAATTAAGTTGAAGATTATGTAGTTGCCTGTTAGCTGGTAAAGGGGGTGAGTTGTAGAAGATATTTGGATTGTTGTAGTTGCCTGTTAGCTGGTGAAGGGGGTGAGCTGTAGAAGATATTTGGATTGTTGTAGTTGCCTGTTAGCTGGTGTAGGGGGTGAGCTGTAGAAGATATTTAGATTGTTGTAGTTGCCTGTTAGCTGGTGAAGGGAGTGCGCTGTAGAAGATATTTGGATTGTTATAGTTGCCTGTTAGCTGGTGAAGGGGGTGAGCTGTAAAAGATATTTGGATTGTTGTAGTTGCCTGTTAGCTGGTGTAGGGGGTGATCTGTAGAAGATATTTGGATTGTTGTAGTTGCCTGTTAGCTGGTAAAGGGAGCGAGCTGTAGAAGATATTTGGATTGTTGTAGTTGCCTGTTAGCTGGTGAAGGGAGCGAGCTGTAGAAGATATTTGGATTGTTGTAGTTGCCTGTTAGCTGGTGTAGGGAGTGAGCTGTAGAAGATATTTGGATTGTTGTAGTTGCCTGTTAGCTGGTGTAGGGGGTGAGCTGTAGAAAATATTTTCATTGTTGTAGTTGCCTGTTAGCTGGTGAAGTGGGTGAGCTGTAGAAGATATTTGGATTGTTGTAGTTGCCTGTTAGCTGGTGAAGGAGGTGAGCTGTAGAAGATATTTGGATTGTTGTAGTTGCCTGTTAGCTGGTGAAGGGAGTGAGCTGTAGAAGATATTTGGATTGTTGTAGTTGCCTATTAGCTGGTGTAGGGAGTGAGCTGTAGAAGATATTTCGATTGTTGTAGTTGCCTGTTAGCTGGTGTAGGGAGTGAGCTGTAGAAGATATTTCGATTGTTGTAGTTGCCTTTAAGCTGGTGTAGGGAGTGAGCTGTAGAAGATATTTGGATTGTTGTAGTTTCCTGTTAGCTGGTGTAGGGGGTGAGCTGTAGAAGATATTTGGATTGTTGTAGTTGCCTTTTAGCTGGTGTAGGGAGTGAGCTGTAGAAGATATTTGGATTGTTGTAGTTGCCTGTTAGCTGGTGAAGGGGATGAGCTGTAGAAGATATTTGGATTGTTGTAGTTGCCTGTTAGCTGGTGAAGGGGGGGGGGGGGTGGGGAGCTGTAGAAGATATTTGGATTGTTGTAGTTGCCTGTTAGCTGGTGAAGGGAGTGAGCTGTAGAAGATATTTGGATTGTTGTAGTTGCCTGTTAGCTGGTAAAGGGGGTGAGCTGTAGAAGATATTTGGATTGTTGTAGTTGCATGTTAGCTGGTGAAGGGATTGAGCTGTAGAAGATATTTGGATTGTTGTAGTTGCCTGTTAGCTGGTGAAGGGGGTGAGCTGTAGAAGATATTTGGATTGTTGTAGTTGCCTGTTAGCTGGTGTAGAGAGTGAGCTGTAGAAGATATTTGGATTGTTGTAGTTGCCTGTTAGCTGGTGAAGAGGGTGAGCTGTAGAAGATATTTGGATTGTTGCAGTTGCCTGTTAGCTGGTGAAGGGAATGAGCTGTAGAGGATATTTGGATTGTTGTAGTTGCCTGTTAGCTGGTGTAGGGAGTGAGCTGTAGAAGATATTTGGATTGTTGTAGTTGCCTGTTAGCTGGTGAAGGGGGTGAGCTGTAGAAGATATTTGGATTGTTGTAGTTGCCTGTTAGCTGGTGTAGGGAGTGAGCTGTAGAAGATATTTCGATTGTTGTAGTTGCCTGTTAGCTGGTGTAGGGAGTGAGCTGTAGAAGATATTTCGATTGTTGTAGTTGCCTTTTAGCTGGTGTAGGGAGTGAGCTGTAGAATATATTTGGATTGTTGTAGTTGCCTGTTAGCTGGTGTAGGGGGGTGAGCTGTAGAAGATATTTGGATTGTTGTAGTTGCCTTTTAGCTGGTGTAGGGAGTGAGCTGTAGAAGATATTTGGATTGTTGTAGTTGCCTGTTAGCTGGTGTAGGGGGTGAGCTGTAGAAGATATTTGAATTTTTGTAGTTGCCTGTTAGCTGGTGTAGGGGGTGAGCTGTAGAAGATATTTGGATTGTTGTAGTTGCCTGTTAGCTGGTGTAGGGAGTGAGCTGTAGAAGATATTTAGATTGTTGTAGTTGCCTGTTAGCTGGTGAAGAGGGTGAGCTGTAGAAGATATTTGGATTGTTGTAGTTGCCTGTTAGCTGGTGTAGGGGGTGAGCTGTAGAAGATATTTGGATTGTTGTAGCTGCGTTTTAGCTGGTGTAGGGAGTGAGCTGTAGAAGATATTTGGATTGCTGCAGTTGCCTGTTAGCTGGTGTAGGGAGGGAGCTGTAAAAGATATTTGGATTGTTGTCGCTTCCTTTTAGCTGGTGAAGGGAGTGAGCTGTAGAAGATATTTGGATTGTTCTAGTTGCCTGTTAGCTGGTGTAGGGAGTGAGCTGTAGAAGATATTTGGATTGTTGTAGTTGCCTGTTAGCTGGTGTAGGGAGTGAGCTGTAGAAGATATTTGAATTGTTGTAGTTGCCTGTTAGCTGGTGTAGGGGGTGAGCTATAGAAGATATTTGGATTGTTGTAGTTGCCTGTTAGCTGGTGAAGGAGGTGAGCTGTAGAAGATATTTGGATTGTTGTAGTTGCCTGTTAGCTGGTGTAGGGGGTGAGCTGTAGAAGATATTTGGATTGTTGTAGTTGCCTGTTAGCTGGTGAAGGGAGCGAGCTGTAGAAGATATTTGGATTGTTGTAGTTGCCTGTTAGCTGGTGTAGGGGGTGAGCTGTAGAAGATATTTGGATTGTTGTAGTTGCCTGTTAGCTGGTGTAGGGAGTGAGCTGTAGAAGATATTTCGATTGTTGTAGTTGCCTGTTAGCTGGTGAAGGGGGTGAGCTGTAGAAGATATTTGGATTGTTGTAGTTGCCTGTTAGCTGGTGTAGGGGGTGAGCTGTATAAGATATTTGGATTGTTGTAGCTGCGTTTTAGCTGGTGTAGGGAGTGAGCTGTAGAAGATATTTGGATTGTTGTAATTACCTGTTAGCTGGTGTAGGGAGTGAGCTGTAGAAGATATTTGAATTGTTGTAGTTGCCTGTTAGCTGGTGTAGGGAGTGAGCTGTAGAAGATATTTGGATTGTTGTAGTTGCCTGTTAGCTGGTGAAGGGGGTGAGCTGTAGAAGATATTTGGATTGTTGTAGTTGCCTGTTAGCTGGTGTAGGGAGTGAGCTGTAGAAGATATTTCGATTGTTGTAGTTGCCTGTTAGCTGGTGTAGGGAGTGAGCTGTAGAAGATATTTCGATTGTTGTAGTTGCCTTTTAGCTGGTGTAGGGAGTGAGCTGTAGAATATATTTGGATTGTTGTAGTTGCCTGTTAGCTGGTGTAGGGGGTGAGCTGTAGAAGATATTTGGATTGTTGTAGTTGCCTTTTAGCTGGTGTAGGGAGTGAGCTGTAGAAGATATTTGGATTGTTGTAGTTGCCTGTTAGCTGGTGTAGGGGGTGAGCTGTAGAAGATATTTGAATTTTTGTAGTTGCCTGTTAGCTGGTGTAGGGGGTGAGCTGTAGAAGATATTTGGATTGTTGTAGTTGCCTGTTAGCTGGTGTAGGGAGTGAGCTGTAGAAGATATTTAGATTGTTGTAGTTGCCTGTTAGCTGGTGAAGAGGGTGAGCTGTAGAAGATATTTGGATTGTTGTAGTTGCCTGTTAGCTGGTGTAGGGGGTGAGCTGTAGAAGATATTTGGATTGTTGTAGCTGCGTTTTAGCTGGTGTAGGGAGTGAGCTGTAGAAGATATTTGGATTGCTGCAGTTGCCTGTTAGCTGGTGTAGGGAGGGAGCTGTAAAAGATATTTGGATTGTAGTCGCTTCCTTTTAGCTGGTGAAGGGAGTGAGCTGTAGAAGATATTTGGATTGTTCTAGTTGCCTGTTAGCTGGTGTAGGGAGTGAGCTGTAGAAGATATTTGGATTGTTGTAGTTGCCTGTTAGCTGGTGTAGGGAGTGAGCTGTATAAGATATTTGGATTGTTGTAGCTGCGTTTTAGCTGGTGTAGGGAGTGAGCTGTAGAAGATATTTGGATTGTTGTAATTGCCTGTTAGCTGGTGTAGGGAGTGAGCTGTAGAAGATATTTGAATTGTTGTAGTTGCCTGTTAGCTGGTGTAGGGAGTGAGCTGTAGAAGATATTTGGATTGTTGTAGTTGCCTGTTAGCTGGTGAAGGGGGTGAGCTGTAGAAGATATTTGGATTGTTGTAGTTGCCTGTTAGCTGGTGTAGGGAGTGAGCTGTAGAAGATATTTCGATTGTTGTAGTTGCCTGTTAGCTGGTGTAGGGAGTGAGCTGTAGAAGATATTTCGATTGTTGTAGTTGCCTTTTAGCTGGTGTAGGGAGTGAGCTGTAGAATATATTTGGATTGTTGTAGTTGCCTGTTAGCTGGTGTAGGGGGTGAGCTGTAGAAGATATTTGGATTGTTGTAGTTGCCTTTTAGCTGGTGTAGGGAGTGAGCTGTAGAAGATATTTGGATTGTTGTAGTTGCCTGTTAGCTGGTGTAGGGGGTGAGCTGTAGAAGATATTTGAATTTTTGTAGTTGCCTGTTAGCTGGTGTAGGGGGTGAGCTGTAGAAGATATTTGGATTGTTGTAGTTGCCTGTTAGCTGGTGTAGGGAGTGAGCTGTAGAAGATATTTAGATTGTTGTAGTTGCCTGTTAGCTGGTGAAGAGGGTGAGCTGCAGAAGATATTTGGATTGTTGTAGTTGCCTGTTAGCTGGTGTAGGGGGTGAGCTGTAGAAGATATTTGGATTGTTGTAGCTGCGTTTTAGCTGGTGTAGGGAGTGAGCTGTAGAAGATATTTGGATTGCTGCAGTTGCCTGTTAGCTGGTGTAGGGAGGGAGCTGTAAAAGATATTTGGATTGTAGTCGCTTCCTTTTAGCTGGTGAAGGGAGTGAGCTGTAGAAGATATTTGGATTGTTCTAGTTGCCTGTTAGCTGGTGTAGGGAGTGAGCTGTAGAAGATATTTGGATTGTTGTAGTTGCCTGTTAGCTGGTGTAGGGAGTGAGCTGTAGAAGATATTTGAATTGTTGTAGTTGCCTGTTAGCTGGTGTAGGGGGTGAGCTATAGAAGATATTTGGATTGTTGTAGTTGCCTGTTAGCTGGTGAAGGAGGTGAGCTGTAGAAGATATTTGGATTGTTGTAGTTGCCTGTTAGCTGGTGTAGGGGGTGAGCTGTAGAAGATATTTGGATTGTTGTAGTTGCCTGTTAGCTGGTGAAGGGAGCGAGCTGTAGAAGATATTTGGATTGTTGTAGTTGCCTGTTAGCTGGTGTAGGGAGTGAGCTGTATAAGATATTTGGATTGTTGTAGCTGCGTTTTAGCTGGTGTAGGGAGTGAGCTGTAGAAGATATTTGGATTGTTGTAGTTGCCTTTTAGCTGGTGTAGGGAGTGAGCTGTAGAAGATATTTGGATTGTTGTAGTTGCCTGTTAGCTGGTGTAGGGGGTGAGCTGTAGAAGATATTTCGATTGTTGTAGTTGCCTTTTAGCTGGTGTAGGGAGTGAGCTGTAGAAGATATTTGGATTGTTGTAGTTGCCTGTTAGCTGGTGTAGGGAGTGAGCTGTAGAAGATATTTGGATTGTTGTAGTTGCCTGTTAGCTGGTGAAGGGGGTGAGCTGTAGAAGATATTTGGATTGTTGTAGTCGCCTGTTAGCTGGTGAAGGGGGTGAGCTGTAGAAGATATTTGGATTGTTGTAGTTGCCTGTTAGCTGGTGAAGAGGGTGAGCTGTAGAAGATATTTGGATTGTTGTAGTTGCCTGTTAGCTGGTGTAGGGGGTGAGCTGTAGAAGATATTTGGATTGTTGTAGCTGCGTTTTAGCTGGTGTAGGGAGTGAGCTGTAGAAGATATTTGGATTGCTGCAGTTGCCTGTTAGCTGGTGTAGGGAGGGAGCTGTAAAAGATATTTGGATTGTTGTCGCTTCCTTTTAGCTGGTGAAGGGAGTGAGCTGTAGAAGATATTTGGATTGTTCTAGTTGCCTGTTAGCTGGTGTAGGGAGTGAGCTGTAGAAGATATTTGGATTGTTGTAGTTGCCTGTTAGCTGGTGTAGGGAGTGAGCTGTAGAAGATATTTGAATTGTTGTAGTTGCCTGTTAGCTGGTGTAGGGGGTGAGCTATAGAAGATATTTGGATTGTTGTAGTTGCCTGTTAGCTGGTGAAGGAGGTGAGCTGTAGAAGATATTTGGATTGTTGTAGTTGCCTGTTAGCTGGTGTAGGGGGTGAGCTGTAGAAGATATTTGGATTGTTGTAGTTGCCTGTTAGCTGGTGAAGGGAGCGAGCTGTAGAAGATATTTGGATTGTTGTAGTTGCCTGTTAGCTGGTGTAGGGAGTGAGCTGTATAAGATATTTGGATTGTTGTAGCTGCGTTTTAGCTGGTGTAGGGAGTGAGCTGTAGAAGATATTTGGATTGTTGTAGTTGCCTTTTAGCTGGTGTAGGGAGTGAGCTGTAGAAGATATTTGGATTGTTGTAGTTGACTGTTAGCTGGTGTAGGGGGTGAGCTGTAGAAGATATTTTGATTGTTGTAGTTGCCTTTTAGCTGGTGTAGGGAGTGAGCTGTAGAAGATATTTGGATTGTTGTAGTTGCCTGTTAGCTGGTGTAGGGAGTGAGCTGTAGAAGATATTTGGATTGTTGTAGTTGCCTGTTAGCTGGTGAAGGGGGTGAGCTGTAGAAGACATTTGGATTGTTGTAGTCGCCTGTTAGCTGGTGAAGGGGGTGAGCTGTAGAAGATATTTGGATTGTTGTAGTTGCTTGTTAGCTGGTGTAGGGAGTGAGCTGTAGAAGATATTTGGATTGTTGTAGTTGCCTGTTAGCTGGTGTAGGGAGTGAGCTGTAGAAGATATTTGGATTGTTGTAGTTGCCTGTTAGCTGGTGTAGGGAGTGAGCTGTAGAAGATATTTGAATTGTTGTAGTTGCATGTTAGCTGGTGTAGGGGGTGAGCTGTAGAAGATATTTGGATTGTTGTAGTTGCCTGTTAGCTGGTGTAGGGAGTGAGCTGTAGAAGATATTTCGATTGTTGTAGTTGCCTGTTAGCTGGTGAAGGGGGTGAGCTGTAGAAGATATTTGGATTGTTGTAGTTGCCTGTTAGCTGGTGTAGGGGGTGAGCTGTATAAGATATTTGGATTGTTGTAGCTGCGTTTTAGCTGGTGTAGGGAGTGAGCTGTAGAAGATATTTGGATTGTTGTAATTACCTGTTAGCTGGTGTAGGGAGTGAGCTGTAGAAGATATTTGAATTGTTGTAGTTGCCTGTTAGCTGGTGTAGGGAGTGAGCTGTAGAAGATATTTGGATTGTTGTAGTTGCCTGTTAGCTGGTGAAGGGGGTGAGCTGTAGAAGATATTTGGATTGTTGTAGTTGCCTGTTAGCTGGTGTAGGGAGTGAGCTGTAGAAGATATTTCGATTGTTGTAGTTGCCTGTTAGCTGGTGTAGGGAGTGAGCTGTAGAAGATATTTCGATTGTTGTAGTTGCCTTTTAGCTGGTGTAGGGAGTGAGCTGTAGAATATATTTGGATTGTTGTAGTTGCCTGTTAGCTGGTGTAGGGGGTGAGCTGTAGAAGATATTTGGATTGTTGTAGTTGCCTTTTAGCTGGTGTAGGGAGTGAGCTGTAGAAGATATTTGGATTGTTGTAGTTGCCTGTTAGCTGGTGTAGGGGGTGAGCTGTAGAAGATATTTGAATTTTTGTAGTTGCCTGTTAGCTGGTGTAGGGGGTGAGCTGTAGAAGATATTTGGATTGTTGTAGTTGCCTGTTAGCTGGTGTAGGGAGTGAGCTGTAGAAGATATTTAGATTGTTGTAGTTGCCTGTTAGCTGGTGAAGAGGGTGAGCTGTAGAAGATATTTGGATTGTTGTAGTTGCCTGTTAGCTGGTGTAGGGGGTGAGCTGTAGAAGATATTTGGATTGTTGTAGCTGCGTTTTAGCTGGTGTAGGGAGTGAGCTGTAGAAGATATTTGGATTGCTGCAGTTGCCTGTTAGCTGGTGTAGGGAGGGAGCTGTAAAAGATATTTGGATTGTAGTCGCTTCCTTTTAGCTGGTGAAGGGAGTGAGCTGTAGAAGATATTTGGATTGTTCTAGTTGCCTGTTAGCTGGTGTAGGGAGTGAGCTGTAGAAGATATTTGGATTGTTGTAGTTGCCTGTTAGCTGGTGTAGGGAGTGAGCTGTATAAGATATTTGGATTGTTGTAGCTGCGTTTTAGCTGGTGTAGGGAGTGAGCTGTAGAAGATATTTGGATTGTTGTAATTGCCTGTTAGCTGGTGTAGGGAGTGAGCTGTAGAAGATATTTGAATTGTTGTAGTTGCCTGTTAGCTGGTGTAGGGAGTGAGCTGTAGAAGATATTTGGATTGTTGTAGTTGCCTGTTAGCTGGTGAAGGGGGTGAGCTGTAGAAGATATTTGGATTGTTGTAGTTGCCTGTTAGCTGGTGTAGGGAGTGAGCTGTAGAAGATATTTCGATTGTTGTAGTTGCCTGTTAGCTGGTGTAGGGAGTGAGCTGTAGAAGATATTTCGATTGTTGTAGTTGCCTTTTAGCTGGTGTAGGGAGTGAGCTGTAGAATATATTTGGATTGTTGTAGTTGCCTGTTAGCTGGTGTAGGGGGTGAGCTGTAGAAGATATTTGGATTGTTGTAGTTGCCTTTTAGCTGGTGTAGGGAGTGAGCTGTAGAAGATATTTGGATTGTTGTAGTTGCCTGTTAGCTGGTGTAGGGGGTGAGCTGTAGAAGATATTTGAATTTTTGTAGTTGCCTGTTAGCTGGTGTAGGGGGTGAGCTGTAGAAGATATTTGGATTGTTGTAGTTGCCTGTTAGCTGGTGTAGGGAGTGAGCTGTAGAAGATATTTAGATTGTTGTAGTTGCCTGTTAGCTGGTGAAGAGGGTGAGCTGCAGAAGATATTTGGATTGTTGTAGTTGCCTGTTAGCTGGTGTAGGGGGTGAGCTGTAGAAGATATTTGGATTGTTGTAGCTGCGTTTTAGCTGGTGTAGGGAGTGAGCTGTAGAAGATATTTGGATTGCTGCAGTTGCCTGTTAGCTGGTGTAGGGAGGGAGCTGTAAAAGATATTTGGATTGTAGTCGCTTCCTTTTAGCTGGTGAAGGGAGTGAGCTGTAGAAGATATTTGGATTGTTCTAGTTGCCTGTTAGCTGGTGTAGGGAGTGAGCTGTAGAAGATATTTGGATTGTTGTAGTTGCCTGTTAGCTGGTGTAGGGAGTGAGCTGTAGAAGATATTTGAATTGTTGTAGTTGCCTGTTAGCTGGTGTAGGGGGTGAGCTATAGAAGATATTTGGATTGTTGTAGTTGCCTGTTAGCTGGTGAAGGAGGTGAGCTGTAGAAGATATTTGGATTGTTGTAGTTGCCTGTTAGCTGGTGTAGGGGGTGAGCTGTAGAAGATATTTGGATTGTTGTAGTTGCCTGTTAGCTGGTGAAGGGAGCGAGCTGTAGAAGATATTTGGATTGTTGTAGTTGCCTGTTAGCTGGTGTAGGGAGTGAGCTGTATAAGATATTTGGATTGTTGTAGCTGCGTTTTAGCTGGTGTAGGGAGTGAGCTGTAGAAGATATTTGGATTGTTGTAGTTGCCTTTTAGCTGGTGTAGGGAGTGAGCTGTAGAAGATATTTGGATTGTTGTAGTTGCCTGTTAGCTGGTGTAGGGGGTGAGCTGTAGAAGATATTTCGATTGTTGTAGTTGCCTTTTAGCTGGTGTAGGGAGTGAGCTGTAGAAGATATTTGGATTGTTGTAGTTGCCTGTTAGCTGGTGTAGGGAGTGAGCTGTAGAAGATATTTGGATTGTTGTAGTTGCCTGTTAGCTGGTGAAGGGGGTGAGCTGTAGAAGATATTTGGATTGTTGTAGTCGCCTGTTAGCTGGTGAAGGGGGTGAGCTGTAGAAGATATTTGGATTGTTGTAGTTGCTTGTTAGCTGGTGTAGGGAGTGAGCTGTAGAAGATATTTGGATTGTTGTTGTTGCCTGTTAGCTGGTGTAGGGAGTGAGCTGTAGAAGATATTTGGATTGTTGTAGTTGCCTGTTAGCTGGTGTAGGGAGTGAGCTGTAGAAGATATTTGATTTGTTGTAGTTGCATGTTAGCTGGTGTAGGGGGTGAGCTGTAGAAGATATTTGGATTGTTGTAGTTGCCTGTTAGCTGGTGTAGAGAGTGAGCTGTAGAAGATATTTGGATTGTTGTAGTTGCCTGTTAGCTGGTGAAGGGGGTGAGCTGTAGAAGATATTTGGATTGCTGCAGTTGCCTGTTAGCTGGTGAAGGGAATTAGCTGTAGAAGATATTTGGATTGTTGTAGTTGCCTGTTAGCTGGTGTAGGGAGTGAGCTGTAGAAGATATTTGGATTGTTGTAGTTGCCTGTTAGCTGGTAAAGGGGGTGAGCTGTAGAAGATATTTGGATTGTTGTAGTTGCCTGTTAGCTGGTGTAGAGAGTGAGCTGTAGAAGATATTTGGATTGTTGTAGTTGCCTGTTAGCTGGTGAAGGGGGTGAGCTGTAGAAGATATTTGGATTGCTGCAGTTGCCTGTTAGCTGGTGAAGGGAATTAGCTGTAGAAGATATTTGGATTGTTGTAGTTGCCTGTTAGCTGGTGTAGGGAGTGAGCTGTAGAAGATATTTGGATTGTTGTAGTTGCCTGTTAGCTGGTAAAGGGGGTGAGCTGTAGAAGATATTTGGATTGTTGTAGTTGCCTGTTAGCTGGTGTAGGGAGGAAGCGGTAGAAGATATTTGAATTGTGGTAGTTGCCTGTTAGCTGGTGTAGGGGGTGAGCTGTAGAAGATATTTGGATTGTTGTAGTTGCCTGTTAGCTGGTGAAGGAGGTGAGCTGTAGAAGATATTTGGATTGTTGTAGTTGCCTGTTAGCTGGTGTAGGGGGTGAGCTGTAGAAGATATTTGGATTGTTGTAATTGCCTGTTAGCTGGTGAAGGGAGCGAGCTGGATAAGATATTTGGATTGTTGTAGTTGCCTGTTAGCTGGTGTAGGGAGTGAGCTGTAGAAGATATTTCGATTGTTGTAGTTGCCTGTTAGCTGGTGTAGGGAGTGAGCTGTAGAAGATATTTCGATTGTTGTAGTTGCCTTTTAGCTGGTGTAGGGAGTGAGCTGTAGAAGATATTTGGATTGTTGTAGTTGCCTGTTAGCTGGTGTAGGGGGTGAGCTGTAGAAGATATTTCGATTGTTGTAGTTGCCTTTTAGCTGGTGTAGGGAGTGAGCTGTAGAAGATATTTGGATTGTTGTAGTTGCCTGTTAGCTGGTGTAGGGGGTGAGCTGTAGAAGATATTTGGATTGTTGTAGTCGCCTGTTAGCTGGTGAAGGGGGTGAGCTGTAGAAGATATTTGGATTGTTGTAGTTGCTTGTTAGCTGGTGTAGGGAGTGAGCTGTAGAAGATATTTGAATTGTTGTAGTTGCCTGTTAGCTGGTGTAGGGAGTGAGCTGTAGAAGATATTTGGATTGTTGTAGTTGCCTGTTAGCTGGTGTAGGGAGTGAGCTGTAGAAGATATTTGAATTGTTGTAGTTGCCTGTTAGCTGGTGAAGGGGGTGAGCTGTAGAAGATGTTTGGATTGTTGTAGTTGCCTGTTAGCTGGTGAAGGGGGTGAGCTGTAGAAGATATTTGGATTGTTGTAGTTGCCTGTTAGCTGGTGTAGGGGGTCAGCTGTATAAGATATTTGGATTGTTGTAGCTGCGTTTTAGCTGGTGTAGGGAGTGAGCTGTAGAAGATATTTGGATTGTTGTAGTTGCCTGTTAGCTGGTGTAGGGAGGGAGCTGTAAAAGATATTTGGATTGTTGTAGCTTCCTTTTAGCTGGTGAAGGGAGTGAGCTGTAGAAGATATTTGGATTGTTCTAGTTGCCTGTTAACTGGTGTAGGGAGTGAGCTGTAGAAGATATTTGGATTGTTGTAGTTGCCTGTTAGCTGGTGTAGGGAGTGAGCTGTAGAAGATATTTGGATTGTTGTAGTTGCCTTTTAGCTGGTGTAGGGGGTGAGCTGTAGAAGATATTTGGATTGTTGTAGTTGCCTGTTAGCTGGTGAAGGGGGTGAGCTGTAGAAGATATTTGGATTGTTGTAGTTGCCTGTTAGCTGGTGTAGGGGGTGAGCTGTATAAGATATTTGGATTGTTGTAGCTGCCTTTTAGCTGGTGTAGGGAGTGAGCTGTAGAAGATATTTGGATTGTTGTAGTTGCCTGTTAGCTGGTGTAGAGAGGGAGCTGTAAAAGATATTTGGATTGTTGTAGCTTCCTTTTAGCTGGTGAAGGGAGTGAGCTGTAGAAGATATTTGGATTGTTGTAGTTGCCTGTTAGCTGGTGAAGGGGGTGAGCTGTAGAAGATATTTGGATTGTTGTAGTTGCTTGTTAGCTGGTGTAGGGGGTGAGCTGTAGAAGATATTTGGATTGTTGTAGTTGCCTGTTTGCTGGTGAAGGGAGTGCGCTGTAGAAGATATTTTGATTGTTGTAGTTGCCTGTTAGCTGGTGTAGGGAGTGAGCTGTAGAAGATATTTGGATTGTTGTAGTTGCCTGTTAGCTGGTGTAGGGAGTGATCTGTAGAAGATATTTTGATTGTTGTAGATGCCTGTTAGCTGGTGAAGGTGGTGAGCTGTAGAAGATATTTGGATTGTTGCAGTTGCCTGTTAGCTGGTGTAGGGAGTGAGCTGTAGAAGATATTTGGATTGTTGTAGTTGCCTGTTAGCTGGTGAAGGAGGTGAGCTGTAGAAGATATTTGGATTGTTGTAGTTGCTTTTTAGATGGTGTAGGGGGTGAGCTGTAGAAGATATTTGGATTGTTGTAGTTGCCTGTTTGCTTGTGAAAGGCGTGCGCTGTAGAAGATATTTGGATTGTTGTAGTTGCCTGTTAGCTGGTGTAGGGGGTGAGCTGTAGAAGATATTTGGATTGTTGTAGTTGCCTGTTAGCTGGTGAAGGAGGTGAGCTGTAGAAGATATTTGGATTGTTGTAGTTGCCTGTTAGCTGGTGTAGGGGGTGAGCTGTAGAAGATATTTGGATTGTTGTAGTTGCCTGTTAGCTGGTGAAGGGAGCGAGCTGTATAAGATATTTGGATTGTTGTAGTTGCCTGTTAGCTGGTGTAGGGAGTGAGCTGTAGAAGATATTTCGATTGTTGTAGTTGCCTGTTAGCTGGTGTAGGGAGTGAGCTGTAGAAGATATTTGGATTGTTGTAGTTGCCTTTTAGCTGGTGTAGGGAGTGAGCTGTAGAAGATATTTGGATTGTTGTAGTTGCCTGTTAGCTGGTGTAGGGGGTGAGCTGTAGAAGATATTTCGATTGTTGTAGTTGCCTTTTAGCTGGTGTAGGGAGTGAGCTGTAGAAGATATTTGGATTGTTGTAGTTGCCTGTTAGCTGGTGTAGGGGGTGAGCTGTAGAAGATATTTGGATTGTTGTAGTTGCCTGTTAGCTGGTGAAGGGGGTGAGCTGTAGAAGATATTTGGATTGTTGTAGTCGCCTGTTAGCTGGTGAAGGGGGTGAGCTGTAGAAGATATTTGGATTGTTGTAGTTGCTTGTTAGCTGGTGTAGGGAGTGAGCTGTAGAAGATATTTGGATTGTTGTAGTTGCCTGTTAGCTGGTGTAGGGAGTGAGCTGTAGAAGATATTTGAATTGTTGTAGTTGCCTGTTAGCTGGTGTAGGGGGTGAGCTGTAGAAGATATTTGTATTGTTGTAGTTGCCTGTTAGCTGGTGAAGGGGGTGAGCTGTAGAAGATTTTTGGATTGTTGTAGTTGCCTGTTAGCTGGTGAAGGGGGTGAGCTGTAGAAGATGTTTGGATTGTTGTAGTTGCCTGTTAGCTGGTGAAGGGGGTGAGCTGTAGAAGATATTTGGATTGTTGTAGTTGCCTGTTAGCTGGTGTAGGGGGTCAGCTGTATAAGATATTTGGATTGTTGTAGCTGCGTTTTAGCTGGTGTAGGGAGTGAGCTGTAGAAGATATTTGGATTGTTGTAGTTGCCTGTTAGCTGGTGTAGGGAGGGAGCTGTAAAAGATATTTGGATTGTTGTAGCTTCCTTTTAGCTGGTGAAGGGAGTGAGCTGTAGAAGATATTTGGATTGTTCTAGTTGCCTGTTAACTGGTGTAGGGAGTGAGCTGTAGAAGATATTTGGATTGTTGTAGTTGCCTGTTAGCTGGTGTAGGGAGTGAGCTGTAGAAGATATTTGGATTGTTGTAGTTGCCTTTTAGCTGGTGTAGGGGGTGAGCTGTAGAAGATATTTCGATTGTTGTAGTTGCCTTTTAGCTGGTGTAGGGAGTGAGCTGTAGAAGATATTTGGATTGTTGTAGTTGCCTGTTAGCTGGTGTAGGGAGTGAGCTGTAGAAGATATTTGGATTGTTGTAGTTGCCTGTTAGCTGGTGAAGGGGGTGAGCTGTAGAAGATATTTGGATTGTTGTAGTCGCCTGTTAGCTGGTGAAGGGGGTGAGCTGTAGAAGATATTTGGATTGTTGTAGTTGCTTGTTAGCTGGTGTAGGGAGTGAGCTGTAGAAGATATTTGGATTGTTGTTGTTGCCTGTTAGCTGGTGTAGGGAGTGAGCTGTAGAAGATATTTGGATTGTTGTAGTTGCCTGTTAGCTGGTGTAGGGAGTGAGCTGTAGAAGATATTTGATTTGTTGTAGTTGCATGTTAGCTGGTGTAGGGGGTGAGCTGTAGAAGATATTTGGATTGTTGTAGTTGCCTGTTAGCTGGTGTAGAGAGTGAGCTGTAGAAGATATTTGGATTGTTGTAGTTGCCTGTTAGCTGGTGAAGGGGGTGAGCTGTAGAAGATATTTGGATTGCTGCAGTTGCCTGTTAGCTGGTGAAGGGAATTAGCTGTAGAAGATATTTGGATTGTTGTAGTTGCCTGTTAGCTGGTGTAGGGAGTGAGCTGTAGAAGATATTTGGATTGTTGTAGTTGCCTGTTAGCTGGTAAAGGGGGTGAGCTGTAGAAGATATTTGGATTGTTGTAGTTGCCTGTTAGCTGGTGTAGAGAGTGAGCTGTAGAAGATATTTGGATTGTTGTAGTTGCCTGTTAGCTGGTGAAGGGGGTGAGCTGTAGAAGATATTTGGATTGCTGCAGTTGCCTGTTAGCTGGTGAAGGGAATTAGCTGTAGAAGATATTTGGATTGTTGTAGTTGCCTGTTAGCTGGTGTAGGGAGTGAGCTGTAGAAGATATTTGGATTGTTGTAGTTGCCTGTTAGCTGGTAAAGGGGGTGAGCTGTAGAAGATATTTGGATTGTTGTAGTTGCCTGTTAGCTGGTGTAGGGAGGAAGCGGTAGAAGATATTTGAATTGTGGTAGTTGCCTGTTAGCTGGTGTAGGGGGTGAGCTGTAGAAGATATTTGGATTGTTGTAGTTGCCTGTTAGCTGGTGAAGGAGGTGAGCTGTAGAAGATATTTGGATTGTTGTAGTTGCCTGTTAGCTGGTGTAGGGGGTGAGCTGTAGAAGATATTTGGATTGTTGTAATTGCCTGTTAGCTGGTGAAGGGAGCGAGCTGGATAAGATATTTGGATTGTTGTAGTTGCCTGTTAGCTGGTGTAGGGAGTGAGCTGTAGAAGATATTTCGATTGTTGTAGTTGCCTGTTAGCTGGTGTAGGGAGTGAGCTGTAGAAGATATTTCGATTGTTGTAGTTGCCTTTTAGCTGGTGTAGGGAGTGAGCTGTAGAAGATATTTGGATTGTTGTAGTTGCCTGTTAGCTGGTGTAGGGGGTGAGCTGTAGAAGATATTTCGATTGTTGTAGTTGCCTTTTAGCTGGTGTAGGGAGTGAGCTGTAGAAGATATTTGGATTGTTGTAGTTGCCTGTTAGCTGGTGTAGGGGGTGAGCTGTAGAAGATATTTGGATTGTTGTAGTCGCCTGTTAGCTGGTGAAGGGGGTGAGCTGTAGAAGATATTTGGATTGTTGTAGTTGCTTGTTAGCTGGTGTAGGGAGTGAGCTGTAGAAGATATTTGAATTGTTGTAGTTGCCTGTTAGCTGGTGTAGGGAGTGAGCTGTAGAAGATATTTGGATTGTTGTAGTTGCCTGTTAGCTGGTGTAGGGAGTGAGCTGTAGAAGATATTTGAATTGTTGTAGTTGCCTGTTAGCTGGTGAAGGGGGTGAGCTGTAGAAGATGTTTGGATTGTTGTAGTTGCCTGTTAGCTGGTGAAGGGGGTGAGCTGTAGAAGATATTTGGATTGTTGTAGTTGCCTGTTAGCTGGTGTAGGGGGTCAGCTGTATAAGATATTTGGATTGTTGTAGCTGCGTTTTAGCTGGTGTAGGGAGTGAGCTGTAGAAGATATTTGGATTGTTGTAGTTGCCTGTTAGCTGGTGTAGGGAGGGAGCTGTAAAAGATATTTGGATTGTTGTAGCTTCCTTTTAGCTGGTGAAGGGAGTGAGCTGTAGAAGATATTTGGATTGTTCTAGTTGCCTGTTAACTGGTGTAGGGAGTGAGCTGTAGAAGATATTTGGATTGTTGTAGTTGCCTGTTAGCTGGTGTAGGGAGTGAGCTGTAGAAGATATTTGGATTGTTGTAGTTGCCTTTTAGCTGGTGTAGGGGGTGAGCTGTAGAAGATATTTGGATTGTTGTAGTTGCCTGTTAGCTGGTGAAGGGGGTGAGCTGTAGAAGATATTTGGATTGTTGTAGTTGCCTGTTAGCTGGTGTAGGGGGTGAGCTGTATAAGATATTTGGATTGTTGTAGCTGCCTTTTAGCTGGTGTAGGGAGTGAGCTGTAGAAGATATTTGGATTGTTGTAGTTGCCTGTTAGCTGGTGTAGAGAGGGAGCTGTAAAAGATATTTGGATTGTTGTAGCTTCCTTTTAGCTGGTGAAGGGAGTGAGCTGTAGAAGATATTTGGATTGTTGTAGTTGCCTGTTAGCTGGTGAAGGGGGTGAGCTGTAGAAGATATTTGGATTGTTGTAGTTGCTTGTTAGCTGGTGTAGGGGGTGAGCTGTAGAAGATATTTGGATTGTTGTAGTTGCCTGTTTGCTGGTGAAGGGAGTGCGCTGTAGAAGATATTTTGATTGTTGTAGTTGCCTGTTAGCTGGTGTAGGGAGTGAGCTGTAGAAGATATTTGGATTGTTGTAGTTGCCTGTTAGCTGGTGTAGGGAGTGATCTGTAGAAGATATTTTGATTGTTGTAGATGCCTGTTAGCTGGTGAAGGTGGTGAGCTGTAGAAGATATTTGGATTGTTGCAGTTGCCTGTTAGCTGGTGTAGGGAGTGAGCTGTAGAAGATATTTGGATTGTTGTAGTTGCCTGTTAGCTGGTGAAGGAGGTGAGCTGTAGAAGATATTTGGATTGTTGTAGTTGCTTTTTAGATGGTGTAGGGGGTGAGCTGTAGAAGATATTTGGATTGTTGTAGTTGCCTGTTTGCTTGTGAAAGGCGTGCGCTGTAGAAGATATTTGGATTGTTGTAGTTGCCTGTTAGCTGGTGTAGGGGGTGAGCTGTAGAAGATATTTGGATTGTTGTAGTTGCCTGTTAGCTGGTGAAGGAGGTGAGCTGTAGAAGATATTTGGATTGTTGTAGTTGCCTGTTAGCTGGTGTAGGGGGTGAGCTGTAGAAGATATTTGGATTGTTGTAGTTGCCTGTTAGCTGGTGAAGGGAGCGAGCTGTATAAGATATTTGGATTGTTGTAGTTGCCTGTTAGCTGGTGTAGGGAGTGAGCTGTAGAAGATATTTCGATTGTTGTAGTTGCCTGTTAGCTGGTGTAGGGAGTGAGCTGTAGAAGATATTTGGATTGTTGTAGTTGCCTTTTAGCTGGTGTAGGGAGTGAGCTGTAGAAGATATTTGGATTGTTGTAGTTGCCTGTTAGCTGGTGTAGGGGGTGAGCTGTAGAAGATATTTCGATTGTTGTAGTTGCCTTTTAGCTGGTGTAGGGAGTGAGCTGTAGAAGATATTTGGATTGTTGTAGTTGCCTGTTAGCTGGTGTAGGGGGTGAGCTGTAGAAGATATTTGGATTGTTGTAGTTGCCTGTTAGCTGGTGAAGGGGGTGAGCTGTAGAAGATATTTGGATTGTTGTAGTCGCCTGTTAGCTGGTGAAGGGGGTGAGCTGTAGAAGATATTTGGATTGTTGTAGTTGCTTGTTAGCTGGTGTAGGGAGTGAGCTGTAGAAGATATTTGGATTGTTGTAGTTGCCTGTTAGCTGGTGTAGGGAGTGAGCTGTAGAAGATATTTGAATTGTTGTAGTTGCCTGTTAGCTGGTGTAGGGGGTGAGCTGTAGAAGATATTTGGATTGTTGTAGTTGCCTGTTAGCTGGTGAAGGGGGTGAGCTGTAGAAGATTTTTGGATTGTTGTAGTTGCCTGTTAGCTGGTGAAGGGGGTGAGCTGTAGAAGATGTTTGGATTGTTGTAGTTGCCTGTTAGCTGGTGAAGGGGGTGAGCTGTAGAAGATATTTGGATTGTTGTAGTTGCCTGTTAGCTGGTGTAGGGGGTCAGCTGTATAAGATATTTGGATTGTTGTAGCTGCGTTTTAGCTGGTGTAGGGAGTGAGCTGTAGAAGATATTTGGATTGTTGTAGTTGCCTGTTAGCTGGTGTAGGGAGGGAGCTGTAAAAGATATTTGGATTGTTGTAGCTTCCTTTTAGCTGGTGAAGGGAGTGAGCTGTAGAAGATATTTGGATTGTTCTAGTTGCCTGTTAACTGGTGTAGGGAGTGAGCTGTAGAAGATATTTGGATTGTTGTAGTTGCCTGTTAGCTGGTGTAGGGAGTGAGCTGTAGAAGATATTTGGATTGTTGTAGTTGCCTTTTAGCTGGTGTAGGGGGTGAGCTGTAGAAGATATTTGGATTGTTGTAGTTGCCTGTTAGCTGGTGAAGGGGGTGAGCTGTAGAAGATATTTGGATTGTTGTAGTTGCCTGTTAGCTGGTGTAGGGGGTGAGCTGTATAAGATATTTGGATTGTTGTAGCTGCCTTTTAGCTGGTGTAGGGAGTGAGCTGTAGAAGATATTTGGATTGTTGTAGTTGCCTGTTAGCTGGTGTAGAGAGGGAGCTGTAAAAGATATTTGGATTGTTGTAGCTTCCTTTTAGCTGGTGAAGGGAGTGAGCTGTAGAAGATATTTGGATTGTTGTAGTTGCCTGTTAGCTGGTGAAGGGGGTGAGCTGTAGAAGATATTTGGATTGTTGTAGTTGCTTGTTAGCTGGTGTAGGGGGTGAGCTGTAGAAGATATTTGGATTGTTGTAGTTGCCTGTTTGCTGGTGAAGGGAGTGCGCTGTAGAAGATATTTTGATTGTTGTAGTTGCCTGTTAGCTGGTGTAGGGAGTGAGCTGTAGAAGATATTTGGATTGTTGTAGTTGCCTGTTAGCTGGTGTAGGGAGTGATCTGTAGAAGATATTTTGATTGTTGTAGATGCCTGTTAGCTGGTGAAGGTGGTGAGCTGTAGAAGATATTTGGATTGTTGCAGTTGCCTGTTAGCTGGTGTAGGGAGTGAGCTGTAGAAGATATTTGGATTGTTGTAGTTGCCTGTTAGCTGGTGAAGGAGGTGAGCTGTAGAAGATATTTGGATTGTTGTAGTTGCTTTTTAGATGGTGTAGGGGGTGAGCTGTAGAAGATATTTGGATTGTTGTAGTTGCCTGTTTGCTTGTGAAAGGCGTGCGCTGTAGAAGATATTTGGATTGTTGTAGTTGCCTGTTAGCTGGTGTAGGGGGTGAGCTGTAGAAGATATTTAGATTGTTGTAGTTGCCTGTTAGCTGGTGAAGGAGGTGAGCTGTAGAAGATATTTGGATTGTTGTAGTTGCCTGTTAGCTGGTGTAGGGGGTGAGCTGTAGAAGATATTTGGATTGTTGTAGTTGCCTGTTAGCTGGTGAAGGGAGCGAGCTGTATAAGATATTTGGATTGTTGTAGTTGCCTGTTAGCTGGTGTAGGGAGTGAGCTGTAGAAGATATTTCGATTGTTGTAGTTGCCTGTTAGCTGGTGTAGGGAGTGAGCTGTAGAAGATATTTGGATTGTTGTAGTTGCCTTTTAGCTGGTGTAGGGAGTGAGCTGTAGAAGATATTTGGATTGTTGTAGTTGCCTGTTAGCTGGTGTAGGGGGTGAGCTGTAGAAGATATTTCGATTGTTGTAGTTGCCTTTTAGCTGGTGTAGGGAGTGAGCTGTAGAAGATATTTGGATTGTTGTAGTTGCCTGTTAGCTGGTGTAGGGGGTGAGCTGTAGAAGATATTTGGATTGTTGTAGTTGCCTGTTAGCTGGTGAAGGGGGTGAGCTGTAGAAGATATTTGGATTGTTGTAGTCGCCTGTTAGCTGGTGAAGGGGGTGAGCTGTAGAAGATATTTGGATTGTTGTAGTTGCTTGTTAGCTGGTGTAGGGAGTGAGCTGTAGAAGATATTTGGATTGTTGTAGTTGCCTGTTAGCTGGTGTAGGGAGTGAGCTGTAGAAGATATTTGAATTGTTGTAGTTGCCTGTTAGCTGGTGTAGGGGGTGAGCTGTAGAAGATATTTGGATTGTTGTAGTTGCCTGTTAGCTGGTGAAGGGGGTGAGCTGTAGAAGATTTTTGGATTGTTGTAGTTGCCTGTTAGCTGGTGAAGGGGGTGAGCTGTAGAAGATATTTGGATTGTTGTAGTTGCCTGTTAGCTGGTGTAGGGGGTGAGCTGTATAAGATATTTGGATTGTTGTAGCTGCGTTTTAGCTGGTGTAGGGAGTGAGCTGTAGAAGATATTTGGATTGTTGTAGTTGCCTGTTAGCTGGTGTAGGGAGGGAGCTGTAAAAGATATTTGGATTATTGTAGCTTCCTTTTAGCTGGTGAAGGGAGTGAGCTGTAGAAGATATTTGGATTGTTCTAGTTGCCTGTTAGCTGGTGTAGGGAGTGAGCTGTAGAAGATATTTGGATTGTTGTAGTTGCCTGTTAGCTGGTGTAGGGGGTGAGCTGTAGAAGATATTTGGATTGTTGTAGTTGCCTGTTAGCTGGTGAAGGGAGTGCGCTGTAGAAGATATTTGGATTGTTGTAGTTGCCTGTTAGCTGGTGAAGGGGGTGAGCTGTAGAAGATATTTGAATTGTTGTAGTTGCCTGTTAGCTGTTGAAAGGGGTGAGCTGTAGAAGATATTTGGATTGTTGTAGTTGCCTGTTTGCTGGTGTAGGGAGTGAGCTGTAGAAGATATTTGGATTGTTGTAGTTGCCTGTTAGCTGGTGAAGGAGGTGAGCTGTAGAAGATATTTGGATTGTTGTAGTTGCTTTTTAGATGGTGTAGGGGGTGAGCTGTAGAAGATATTTGGATTGTTGTAGTTGCCTGTTTGCTTGTGAAAGGCGTGCGCTGTAGAAGATATTTGGATTGTTGTAGTTGCCTGTTAGCTGGTGTAGGGGGTGAGCTGTAGAAGATATTTGGATTGTTGTAGTTGCCTGTTAGCTGGTGAAGGAGGTGAGCTGTAGAAGATATTTGGATTGTTGTAGTTGCCTGTTAGCTGGTGTAGGGGGTGAGCTGTAGAAGATATTTGGATTGTTGTAGTTGCCTGTTAGCTGGTGAAGGGAGCGAGCTGTATAAGATATTTGGATTATTGTAGTTTCCTGTTAGCTGGTGTAGGGAGTGAGCTGTAAAAGATATTTCGATTGTTGTAGTTGCCTGTTAGCTGGTGTAGGGAGTGAGCTGTAGAAGATATTTGGATTGTTGTAGTTGCCTTTTAGCTGGTGTAGGGAGTGAGCTGTAGAAGATATTTGGATTGTTGTAGTTGCCTGTTAGCTGGTGTAGGGGGTGAGCTGTAGAAGATATTTGGATTGTTGCAGTTGCCTGTTAGCTGGTGTAGGGAGTGAGCTGTAGAAGATATTTGGATTGTTGTAGTTGCCTGTTAGCTGGTGAAGGAGGTGAGCTGTAGAAGATATTTGGATTTTTGTAGTTGCTTTTTAGATGGTGTAGGGGGTGAGCTGTAGAAGATATTTGGATTGTTGTAGTTGCCTGTTTGCTTGTGAAAGGCGTGCGCTGTAGAAGATATTTGGATTGTTGTAGTTGCCTGTTAGCTGGTGTAGGGGGTGAGCTGTAGAAGATATTTAGATTGTTGTAGTTGCCTGTTAGCTGGTGAAGGAGGTGAGCTGTAGAAGATATTTGGATTGTTGTAGTTGCCTGTTAGCTGGTGTAGGGGGTGAGCTGTAGAAGATATTTGGATTGTTGTAGTTGCCTGTTAGCTGGTGAAGGGAGCGAGCTGTATAAGATATTTGGATTGTTGTAGTTGCCTGTTAGCTGGTGTAGGGAGTGAGCTGTAGAAGATATTTCGATTGTTGTAGTTGCCTGTTAGCTGGTGTAGGGAGTGAGCTGTAGAAGATATTTGGATTGTTGTAGTTGCCTTTTAGCTGGTGTAGGGAGTGAGCTGTAGAAGATATTTGGATTGTTGTAGTTGCCTGTTAGCTGGTGTAGGGGGTGAGCTGTAGAAGATATTTCGATTGTTGTAGTTGCCTTTTAGCTGGTGTAGGGAGTGAGCTGTAGAAGATATTTGGATTGTTGTAGTTGCCTGTTAGCTGGTGTAGGGGGTGAGCTGTAGAAGATATTTGGATTGTTGTAGTTGCCTGTTAGCTGGTGAAGGGGGTGAGCTGTAGAAGATATTTGGATTGTTGTAGTCGCCTGTTAGCTGGTGAAGGGGGTGAGCTGTAGAAGATATTTGGATTGTTGTAGTTGCTTGTTAGCTGGTGTAGGGAGTGAGCTGTAGAAGATATTTGGATTGTTGTAGTTGCCTGTTAGCTGGTGTAGGGAGTGAGCTGTAGAAGATATTTGAATTGTTGTAGTTGCCTGTTAGCTGGTGTAGGGGGTGAGCTGTAGAAGATATTTGGATTGTTGTAGTTGCCTGTTAGCTGGTGAAGGGGGTGAGCTGTAGAAGATTTTTGGATTGTTGTAGTTGCCTGTTAGCTGGTGAAGGGGGTGAGCTGTAGAAGATATTTGGATTGTTGTAGTTGCCTGTTAGCTGGTGTAGGGGGTGAGCTGTATAAGATATTTGGATTGTTGTAGCTGCGTTTTAGCTGGTGTAGGGAGTGAGCTGTAGAAGATATTTGGATTGTTGTAGTTGCCTGTTAGCTGGTGTAGGGAGGGAGCTGTAAAAGATATTTGGATTATTGTAGCTTCCTTTTAGCTGGTGAAGGGAGTGAGCTGTAGAAGATATTTGGATTGTTCTAGTTGCCTGTTAGCTGGTGTAGGGAGTGAGCTGTAGAAGATATTTGGATTGTTGTAGTTGCCTGTTAGCTGGTGTAGGGGGTGAGCTGTAGAAGATATTTGGATTGTTGTAGTTGCCTGTTAGCTGGTGAAGGGAGTGCGCTGTAGAAGATATTTGGATTGTTGTAGTTGCCTGTTAGCTGGTGAAGGGGGTGAGCTGTAGAAGATATTTGAATTGTTGTAGTTGCCTGTTAGCTGTTGAAAGGGGTGAGCTGTAGAAGATATTTGGATTGTTGTAGTTGCCTGTTTGCTGGTGTAGGGAGTGAGCTGTAGAAGATATTTGGATTGTTGTAGTTGCCTGTTAGCTGGTGAAGGAGGTGAGCTGTAGAAGATATTTGGATTGTTGTAGTTGCTTTTTAGATGGTGTAGGGGGTGAGCTGTAGAAGATATTTGGATTGTTGTAGTTGCCTGTTTGCTTGTGAAAGGCGTGCGCTGTAGAAGATATTTGGATTGTTGTAGTTGCCTGTTAGCTGGTGTAGGGGGTGAGCTGTAGAAGATATTTGGATTGTTGTAGTTGCCTGTTAGCTGGTGAAGGAGGTGAGCTGTAGAAGATATTTGGATTGTTGTAGTTGCCTGTTAGCTGGTGTAGGGGGTGAGCTGTAGAAGATATTTGGATTGTTGTAGTTGCCTGTTAGCTGGTGAAGGGAGCGAGCTGTATAAGATATTTGGATTATTGTAGTTTCCTGTTAGCTGGTGTAGGGAGTGAGCTGTAAAAGATATTTCGATTGTTGTAGTTGCCTGTTAGCTGGTGTAGGGAGTGAGCTGTAGAAGATATTTGGATTGTTGTAGTTGCCTTTTAGCTGGTGTAGGGAGTGAGCTGTAGAAGATATTTGGATTGTTGTAGTTGCCTGTTAGCTGGTGTAGGGGGTGAGCTGTAGAAGATATTTCGATTGTTGTAGTTGCCTTTTAGCTGGTGTAGGGAGTGAGCTGTAGAAGATATTTGGATTGTTGTAGTTGCCTGTTAGCTGGTGTAGGGGGTGAGCTGTAGAAGATATTTGGATTGTTGTAGTTGCCTGTTAGCTGGTGAAGGGGGTGAGCTGTAGAAGATATTTGGATTGTTGTAGTCGCCTGTTAGCTGGTGAAGGGGGTGAGCTGTAGAAGATATTTGGATTGTTGTAGTTGCTTGTTAGCTGGTGTAGGGAGTGAGCTGTAGAAGATATTTGGATTGTTGTAGTTGCCTGTTAGCTGGTGTAGGGAGTGAGCTGTAGAAGATATTTGAATTGTTGTAGTTGCCTGTTAGCTGGTGTAGGGGGTGAGCTGTAGAAGATATTTGGATTGTTGTAGTTGCCTGTTAGCTGGTGAAGGGGGTGAGCTGTAGAAGATTTTTGGATTGTTGTAGTTGCCTGTTAGCTGGTGAAGGGGGTGAGCTGTAGAAGATATTTGGATTGTTGTAGTTGCCTGTTAGCTGGTGTAGGGGGTGAGCTGTATAAGATATTTGGATTGTTGTAGCTGCGTTTTAGCTGGTGTAGGGAGTGAGCTGTAGAAGATATTTGGATTGTTGTAGTTGCCTGTTAGCTGGTGTAGGGAGGGAGCTGTAAAAGATATTTGGATTGTTGTAGCTTCCTTTTAGCTGGTGAAGGGAGTGAGCTGTAGAAGATATTTGGATTGTTCTAGTTGCCTGTTAGCTGGTGTAGGGAGTGAGCTGTAGAAGATATTTGGATTGTTGTAGTTGCCTGTTAGCTGGTGTAGGGAGTGAGCTGTAGAAGATATTTGGATTGTTGTAGTTGCCTTTTAGCTGGTGTAGGGGGTGAGCTGTAGAAGATATTTGGATTGTTGTAGTTGCCTGTTAGCTGGTGAAGGGGTGAGCTGTAGAAGATATTTGGATTGTTGTAGTTGCCTGTTAGCTGGTGTAGGGGGTGAGCTGTATAAGATATTTGGATTGTTGTAGCTGCCTTTTAGCTGGTGTAGGGAGTGAGCTGTAGAAGATATTTGGATTGTTGTAGTTGCCTGTTAGCTGGTGTAGAGAGGGAGCTGTAAAAGATATTTGGATTGTTGTAGCTTCCTTTTAGCTGGTGAAGGGAGTGAGCTGTAGAAGATATTTGGATTGTTGTAGTTGCCTGTTAGCTGGTGAAGGGGGTGAGCTGTAGAAGATATTTGGATTGTTGTAGTTGCTTGTTAGCTGGTGTAGGGGGTGAGCTGTAGAAGATATTTGGATTGTTGTAGTTGCCTGTTTGCTGGTGAAGGGAGTGCGCTGTAGAAGATATTTGGATTGTTGTAGTTGCCTGTTAGCTGGTGTAGGGAGTGAGCTGTAGAAGATATTTGGATTGTTGTAGTTGCCTGTTAGCTGGTGTAGGGAGTGATCTGTAGAAGATATTTTGATTGTTGTAGTTGCCTGTTAGCTGGTGAAGGTGGTGAGCTGTAGAAGATATTTGGATTGTTGCAGCTGCCTGTTAGCTGGTGAAGGGAATGAGCTGTGGAAGATATTTGGATTGTTGTAGTTGCCTGTTAGCTGGTGTAGGGAGTGAGCTGTAGACGATATTTGGATTGTTGTAGTTGCCTGTTAGCTGGTGAAGGAGGTGAGCTGTAGAAGATATTTGGATTGTTGTAGTTGCCTGTTAGCTGGTGTAGGGAGTGAGCTGCAGAAGATATTTGAATTGTTGTAGTTGCCTGTTAGCTGGTGTAGGGGGTGAGCTGTAGAAGATATTTGGATTGTTGTAGTTGCCTGTTAGCTGGTGAAGGAGGTGAGCTGTAGAAGATATTTGGATTGTTGTAGTTGCCTGTTAGCTGGTGTAGGGGGTGAGCTGTAGAAGATATTTGGATTGTTGTAGTTGCCTGTTAGCTGGTGAAGGGAGCGAGGACTAGAAGATATTTGGATTGTTGTAGTTGCCTGTTAGCTGGTGTAGGGAGTGAGCTGTAGAAGATATTTCGATTGTTGTAGTTGCCTGTTAGCTGGTGTAGGGAGTGAGCTGTAGAAGATATTTGGATTGTTGTAGTTGCCTGTTAGCTGGTGTAGGGGGTGAGCTGTAGAAGATATTTCGATTGTTGTAGTTGCCTTTTAGCTGGTGTAGGGAGTGAGCTGTAGAAGATATTTGGATTGTTGTAGTTGCCTGTTAGCTGTTGTATTGGGTGAGCTGTAGAAGATATTTGGATTGTTGTAGTTGCCTGTTAGCTGGTGAAGGGAGTGCGCTGTAGAAGATATTTGGATTGTTGTAGTTGCCTGTTAGCTGGTGAAGGGGGTGAGCTGTAGAAGATATTTGGATTGTTGTAGTTGCTTGTTAGCTGGTGTAGGGAGTGAGCTGTAGAAGATATTTGGATTGTTGTAGTTGCCTGTTAGCTGGTGTAGGGAGTGAGCTGTAGAAGATATTTGAATTGTTGTAGTTGCCTGTTAGCTGGTGAAAGGGGTGAGCTGTAGAAGATATTTGGATTGTTGTAGTTGCCTGTTTGCTGGCGTAGGGAGTGAGCTGTAGAAGATATTTGAATTGTTGTAGTTGCCTATTAGCTGGTGTAGGGAGGGAGATGTAAAAGATATTTGGATTGTTGTAGCTTCCTTTTAGCTGGTGAAGGGAGTGAGCTGTAGAAGATATTTGGATTGTTGTAGTTGCCTGTTAGCTGGTAAAGGGGGTGAGCTGTAGAAGATATTTGGATTGTTGTAGTTGCTTTTTAGATGGTGTAGGGGGTGAGCTGTAGAAGATATTTGGATTGTTGTAGTTGCCTGTTTGCTGGTGAAGGGAGTGCGCTGTAGAAGATATTTGGATTGTTGTAGTTGCCTGTTAGCTGGTGTAGGGAGTGAGCTGTAGAAGATATTTGGATTGTTGTAGTTGCCTGTTAGCTGGTGTAGGGAGTGATCTGTAGAAGATATTTTGATTGTTGTAGTTGCCTGTTAGCTGGTGAAGGTGGTGAGCTGTAGAAGATATTTGGATTGTTGCAGCTGCCTGTTAGCTGGTGAAGGGAATGAGCTGTGGAAGATATTTGGATTGTTGTAGTTGCCTGTTAGCTGGTGTAGGGAGTGAGCTGTAGACGATATTTGGATTGTTGTAGTTGCCTGTTAGCTGGTGAAGGAGGTGAGCTGTAGAAGATATTTGGATTGTTGTAGTTGCCTGTTAGCTGGTGTAGGGAGTGAGCTGCAGAAGATATTTGAATTGTTGTAGTTGCCTGTTAGCTGGTGTAGGGGGTGAGCTGTAGAAGATATTTGGATTGTTGTAGTTGCCTGTTAGCTGGTGAAGGAGGTGAGCTGTAGAAGATATTTGGATTGTTGTAGTTGCCTGTTAGCTGGTGTAGCGGGTGAGCTGTAGAAGATATTTGGATTGTTGTAGTTGCCTGTTAGCTGGTGAAGGGAGCGAGGACTAGAAGATATTTGGATTGTTGTAGTTGCCTGTTAGCTGGTGTAGGGAGTGAGCTGTAGAAGATATTTCGATTGTTGTAGTTGCCTGTTAGCTGGTGTAGGGAGTGAGCTGTAGAAGATATTTGGATTGTTGTAGTTGCCTGTTAGCTGGTGTAGGGGGTGAGCTGTAGAAGATATTTCGATTGTTGTAGTTGCCTTTTAGCTGGTGTAGGGAGTGAGCTGTAGAAGATATTTGGATTGTTGTAGTTGCCTGTTAGCTGTTGTATTGGGTGAGCTGTAGAAGATATTTGGATTGTTGTAGTTGCCTGTTAGCTGGTGAAGGGAGTGCGCTGTAGAAGATATTTGGATTGTTGTAGTTGCCTGTTAGCTGGTGAAGGGGGTGAGCTGTAGAAGATATTTGGATTGTTGTAGTTGCTTGTTAGCTGGTGTAGGGAGTGAGCTGTAGAAGATATTTGGATTGTTGTAGTTGCCTGTTAGCTGGTGTAGGGAGTGAGCTGTAGAAGATATTTGAATTGTTGTAGTTGCCTGTTAGCTGGTGAAAGGGGTGAGCTGTAGAAGATATTTGGATTGTTGTAGTTGCCTGTTTGCTGGCATAGGGAGTGAGCTGTAGAAGATATTTGAATTGTTGTAGTTGCCTATTAGCTGGTGTAGGGAGGGAGATGTAAAAGATATTTGGATTGTTGTAGCTTCCTTTTAGCTGGTGAAGGGAGTGAGCTGTAGAAGATATTTGGATTGTTGTAGTTGCCTGTTAGCTGGTAAAGGGGGTGAGCTGTAGAAGATATTTGGATTGTTGTAGTTGCTTTTTAGATGGTGTAGGGGGTGAGCTGTAGAAGATATTTGGATTGTTGTAGTTGCCTGTTTGCTGGTGAAAGGCGTGCGCTGTAGAAGATATTTGGATTGTTGTAGTTGCCTGTTAGCTGGTGTAGGGGGTGAGCTGTAGAAGATATTTGGATTGTTGTAGTTGCCTGTTAGCTGGTGAAGGAGGTGAGCTGTAGAAGATATTTGGATTGTTGTAGTTGCCTGTTAGCTGGTGTAGGGGGTGAGCTGTAGAAGATATTTGGATTGTTGTAGTTGCCTGTTAGCTGGTGAAGGGAGCGAGCTGTATAAGATATTTGGATTGTTGTAGTTGCCTGTTAGCTGGTGTAGGGAGTGAGCTGTAGAAGATATTTCGATTGTTGTAGTTGCCTTTTAGCTGGTGTAGGGAGTGAGCTGTAGAAGATATTTGGATTGTTGTAGTTGCCTGTTAGCTGGTGTAGGGGGTGAGCTGTAGAAGATATTTCGATTGTTGTAGTTGCCTTTTAGCTGGTGTAGGGAGTGAGCTGTAGAAGATATTTGGATTGTTGTAGTTGCCTGTTAGCTGGTGTAGGGGGTGAGCTGTAGAAGATATTTGGATTGTTGTAGTTGCCTGTTAGCTGGTGAAGGGGGTGAGCTGTAGAAGATATTTGGATTGTTGTAGTCGCCTGTTAGCTGGTGAAGGGGGTGAGCTGTAGAAGATATTTGGATTGTTGTAGTTGCTTGTTAGCTGGTGTAGGGAGTGAGCTGTAGAAGATATTTGAATTGTTGTAGTTGCCTGTTAGCTGGTGTAGGGAGTGAGCTGTAGAAGATATTTGGATTGTTGTAGTTGCCTGTTAGCTGGTGTAGGGAGTGAGCTGTAGAAGATATTTGAATTGTTGTAGTTGCCTGTTAGCTGGTGTAGGGGGTGAGCTGTAGAAGATATTTGGATTGTTGTAGTTGCCTGTTAGCTGGTGAAGGGGGTGAGCTGTAGAAGATGTTTGGATTGTTGTAGTTGCCTGTTAGCTGGTGAAGGGGGTGAGCTGTAGAAGATATTTGGATTGTTGTAGTTGCCTGTTAGCTGGTGTAGGGGGTGAGCTGTATAAGATATTTGGATTGTTGTAGCTGCGTTTTAGCTGGTGTAGGGAGTGAGCTGTAGAAGATATTTGGATTGTTGTAGTTGCCTGTTAGCTGGTGTAGGGAGGGAGCTGTAAAAGATATTTGGATTGTTGTCGCTTCCTTTTAGCTGGTGAAGGGAGTGAGCTGTAGAAGATATTTGGATTGTTCTAGTTGCCTGTTAGCTGGTGTAGGGAGTGAGCTGTAGAAGATATTTGGATTGTTGTAGTTGCCTGTTAGCTGGTGTAGGGAGTGAGCTTTAGAAGATATTTGGATTGTTGTAGTTGCCTTTTAGCAGGTGTAGGGGGTGAGCTGTAGAAGATATTTGGATTGTTGTAGTTGCCTGTTAGCTGGTGAAGGGGGTGAGCTGTAGAAGATATTTGGATTGTTGTAGTTGCCTGTTAGCTGGTGTAGGGGGTGAGCTGTATAAGATATTTGGATTGTTGTAGCTGCCTTTTAGCTGGTGTAGGGAGTGAGCTGTAGAAGATATTTGGATTGTTGTAGTTGCCTGTTAGCTGGTGTAGGGAGGGAGCTGTAAAAGATATTTGGATTGTTGTAGCTTCCTTTTAGCTGGTGAAGGGAGTGAGCTGTAGAAGATATTTGGATTGTTGTAGTTGCCTGTTAGCTGGTGAAGGGGGTGAGCTGTAGAAGATATTTGGATTGTTGTAGTTGCTTGTTAGCTGGTGTAGGGGGTGAGCTGTAGAAGATATTTGGATTGTTGTAGTTGCCTGTTTGCTGGTGAAGGGAGTGCGCTGTAGAAGATATTTGGATTGTTGTAGTTGCCTGTTAGCTGGTGTAGGGAGTGAGCTGTAGAAGATATTTGGATTGTTGTAGTTGCCTGTTAGCCGGTGTAGGGAGTGATCTGTAGAAGATATTTTGATTGTTGTAGTTGCCTGTTAGCTGGTGAAGGTGGTGAGCTGTAGAAGATATTTTGATTGTTGCAGTTGCCTGTTAGCTGGTGAAGGGAATGAGCTGTGGAAGATATTTGGATTGTTGTAGTTGCCTGTTAGCTGGTGTAGGGAGTGAGCTGTAGACGATATTTGGATTGTTGTAGTTGCCTGTTAGCTGGTGAAGGAGGTGAGCTGTAGAAGATATTTGGATTGTTGTAGTTGCCTGTTAGCTGGTGTAGGGAGTGAGCTGCAGAAGATATTTGAATTGTTGTAGTTGCCTGTTAGCTGGTGTAGGGGGTGAGCTGTAGAAGATATTTGGATTGTTGTAGTTGCCTGTTAGCTGGTGAAGGAGGTGAGCTGTAGAAGATATTTGGATTGTTGTAGTTGCCTGTTAGCTGGTGTAGGGGGTGAGCTGTAGAAGATATTTGGATTGTTGTAGTTGCCTGTTAGCTGGTGAAGGGAGCGAGGACTAGAAGATATTTGGATTGTTGTAGTTGCCTGTTAGCTGGTGTAGGGAGTGAGCTGTAGAAGATATTTCGATTGTTGTAGTTGCCTGTTAGCTGGTGTAGGGAGTGAGCTGTAGAAGATATTTTGATTGTAGTAGTTGCCTTTTAGCTGGTGTAGGGAGTGAGCTGTAGAAGATATTTGGATTGTTGTAGTTGCCTGTTAGCTGGTGTAGGGGGTGAGCTGTAGAAGATATTTCGATTGTTGTAGTTGCCTTTTAGCTGGTGTAGGGAGTGAGCTGTAGAAGATATTTGGATTGTTGTAGTTGCCTGTTAGCTGGTGTATTGGGTGAGCTGTAGAAGATATTTGGATTGTTGTAGTTGCCTGTTAGCTGGTGAAGGGAGTGCGCTGTAGAAGATATTTGGATTGTTGTAGTTGCCTGTTAGCTGGTGAAGGGGGTGAGCTGTAGAAGATATTTGGATTGTTGTAGTTGCTTGTTAGCTGGTGTAGGGAGTGAGCTGTAGAAGATATTTGGATTGTTGTAGTTGCCTGTTAGCTGGTGTAGGGAGTGAGCTGTAGAAGATATTTGAATTGTTGTAGTTGCCTGTTAGCTGGTGAAAGGGGTGAGCTGTAGAAGATATTTGGATTGTTGTAGTTGCCTGTTTGCTGGTGTAGGGAGTGAGCTGTAGAAGATATTTGAATTGTTGTAGTTGCCTGTTAGCTGGTGTAGGGAGGGAGATGTAAAAGACATTTGGATTGTTGTAGCTTCCTTTTAGCTGGTGAAGGGAGTGAGCTGTAGAAGATATTTGGATTGTTGTAGTTGCCTGTTAGCTGGTGTAGGGAGTGATCTGTAGAAGATATTTTGATTGTTGTAGTTGCCTGTTAGCTAGTGAAGGTGGTGAGCTGTAGAAGATATTTGGATTGTTGCTGTTGCCTGTTAGCTGGTGAAGGGAATGAGCTGTAGAAGATATTTGGATTGTTGTAGTTGCCTGTTAGCTGGTGTAGGGAGTGAGCTGTAGACGATATTTGGATTGTTGTAGTTGCCTGTTAGCTGGTGAAGGGGGTGAGCTGTAGAAGATATTTGGATTGTTGTAGTTGCCTGTTAGCTGGTGTAGGGAGTGAGCTGCAGAAGATATTTGAATTGTTGTAGTTGCCTGTTAGCTGGTGTAGGGGGTGAGCTGTAGAAGATATTTGGATTGTTGTAGTTGCCTGTTAGCTGGTGAAGGAGGTGAGCTGTAGAAGATATTTGGATTGTTGTAGTTGTCTGTTAGCTGGTGTAGGGGGTGAGCTGTAGAAGATATTTGGATTGTTGTAGTTGCCTGTTAGCTGGTGAAGGGAGCGAGCTGTAGAAGATATTTGGATTGTTGTAGTTGCCTGTTAGCTGGTGTAGGGGGTGAGCTGTATAAGATATTTGGATTGTTGTAGCTGCCTTTTAGCTGGTGTAGGGAGTGAGCTGTAGAAGATATTTGGATTGTTGTAGTTGCCTGTTAGCTGGTGTAGGGAGGGAGCTGTAAAAGATATTTGGATTGTTGTAGCTTCCTTTTAGCTGGTGAAGGGAGTGAGCTGTAGAAGATATTTGGATTGTTGTAGTTGCCTGTTAGCTGGTGAAGGGGGTGAGCTGTAGAAGATATTTCGATTGTTGTAGTTGCTTGTTAGCTGGTGTAGGGAGTGAGCTGTAGAAGATATTTGGATTGTTGTAGTTGCCTGTTAGCTGGTGTAGGGAGTGAGCTGTAGAAGATATTTGGATTGCTGTAGTTGCCTGTTAGCTGGTGTAGGGAGTGAGCTGTAGAAGATATTTGAATTGTTGTAGTTGCCTGTTAGCTGGTGTAGGGGGTGAGCTGTAGAAGATATTTGGATTGTTGTAGTTGCCTGTTAGCTGGTGAAGGGGGTGCGCTGTAGAAGATATTTGGATTGTTGTAGTTGCCTGTTAGCTGGTGAATGGGGTGAGCTGTAGAAGATATTTGGATTGTTGTAGTTGCCTGTTAGCTGGTGTAGGGGGTGAGCTGTATAAGATATTTGAATTGTTGTAGCTGCGTTTCAGCTGGTGTAGGGAGTGAGCTGTAGAAGATATTTGGATTGTTGTAGTTGCCTGTTAGCTGGTGTAGGGAGGGAGCTGTAAAAGATATTTGGATTGTTGTAGTTGCCTGTTAGCTGGTGTAGGGAGAGAGCTGTAAAAGATATTTGGATTGTTGTCGCTTCCTTTTAGCTGGTGAAGGGAGTGAGCTGTAGAAGATATTTGGATTGTTCTAGTTGCCTGTTAGCTGGTGTAGGGAGTGAGCTGTAGAAGATATTTGGATTGTTGTAGTTGCCTGTTAGCTGGTGTAGGGAGTGAGCTGTAGAAGATATTTGGATTGTTGTAGTTGCCTGTTAGCTGGTGTAGGGGGTGAGCTGTAGAAGATATTTGGATTGTTGTAGTTGCCTGTTAGCTGGTGAAGGGAGTGAGCTGTAGACGATATTTGGATTGTTGTAGTTGCCTGTTAGCTGGTGTAGGGGGTGAGCTGTATAAGATATTTGGATTGTTGTAGCTGCCTTTTAGCTGGTGTAGGGAGTGAGCTGTAGAAGATATTTGGATTGTTGTAGTTGCCTGTTAGCTGGTGTAGGGAGGGAGCTGTAAAAGATATTTGGATTGTTGTAGCTTCCTTTTAGCTGGTGAAGGGAGTGAGCTGTAGAAGATATTTGGATTGTTGTAGTTGCCTGTTAGCTGGTGAAGGGGGTGAGCTGTAGAAGATATTTGGATTGTTGTAGTTGCCTGTTAGCTGGTGAAGGGGGTGAGCTGTAGAAGATATTTGGATTGTTGTAGTTGCCTGTTAGCTGGTGAAGGGGGTGAGCTGTAGAAGATATTTGGATTGCTGCAGTTGCCTGTTAGCTGGTGAAGGGAATGAGCTGTAGAAGATATTTGGATTGTTGTAGTTGCCTGTTAGCTGGTGTAGGGAGTGAGCTGTAGAAGATATTTGGATTGTTGTAGTTGCCTGTTAGCTGGTGAAGGGGGTGAGCTGTAGAAGATATTTGGATTGTTGTAGTTGCCTGTTAGCTGGTGTAGGGAGTGAGCTGTAGAAGATATTTGGATTGCTGTAGTTGCCTGTTAGCTGGTGTAGGGAGTGAGCTGTAGAAGATATTTGAATTGTTGTAGTTGCCTGTTAGCTGGTGTAGGGGGTGAGCTGTAGAAGATATTTGGATTGTTGTAGTTGCCTGTTAGCTGGTGAAGGGGGTGCGCTGTAGAAGATATTTGGATTGTTGTAGTTGCCTGTTAGCTGGTGAATGGGGTGAGCTGTAGAAGATATTTGGATTGTTGTAGTTGCCTGTTAGCTGGTGTAGGGGGTGAGCTGTATAAGATATTTGAATTGTTGTAGCTGCGTTTCAGCTGGTGTAGGGAGTGAGCTGTAGAAGATATTTGGATTGTTGTAGTTGCCTGTTAGCTGGTGTAGGGAGGGAGCTGTAAAAGATATTTGGATTGTTGTAGTTGCCTGTTAGCTGGTGTAGGGAGAGAGCTGTAAAAGATATTTGGATTGTTGTCGCTTCCTTTTAGCTGGTGAAGGGAGTGAGCTGTAGAAGATATTTGGATTGTTCTAGTTGCCTGTTAGCTGGTGTAGGGAGTGAGCTGTAGAAGATATTTGGATTGTTGTAGTTGCCTGTTAGCTGGTGTAGGGAGTGAGCTGTAGAAGATATTTGGATTGTTGTAGTTGCCTGTTAGCTGGTGTAGGGGGTGAGCTGTAGAAGATATTTGGATTGTTGTAGTTGCCTGTTAGCTGGTGAAGGGAGTGAGCTGTAGACGATATTTGGATTGTTGTAGTTGCCTGTTAGCTGGTGTAGGGGGTGAGCTGTATACGATATTTGGATTGTTGTAGCTGCCTTTTAGCTGGTGTAGGGAGTGAGCTGTAGAAGATATTTGGATTGTTGTAGTTGCCTGTTAGCTGGTGTAGGGAGGGAGCTGTAAAAGATATTTGGATTGTTGTAGCTTCCTTTTAGCTGGTGAAGGGAGTGAGCTGTAGAAGATATTTGGATTGTTGTAGTTGCCTGTTAGCTGGTGAAGGGGGTGAGCTGTAGAAGATATTTGGATTGTTGTAGTTGCCTGTTAGCGGGTGAAGGGGGTGAGCTGTAGAAGATATTTGGATTGTTGTAGTTGCCTGTTAGCTGGTGAAGGGGGTGAGCTGTAGAAGATATTTGGATTGCTGCAGTTGCCTGTTAGCTGGTGAAGGGAATGAGCTGTAGAAGATATTTGGATTGTTGTAGTTGCCTGTTAGCTGGTGTAGGGAGTGAGCTGTAGAAGATATTTGGATTGTTGTAGTTGCCTGTTAGCTGGTGAAGGGGGTGAGCTGTAGAAGATATTTGGATTGTTGTAGTTGCCTGTTAGCTGGTGTAGGGAGTGAGCTGTAGAAGATATTTGAATTGTTGTAGTTGCCTGTTAGCTGGTGTAGGGGGTGAGCTGTAGAAGATATTTGGATTGTTGTAGTTGCCTGTTAGCTGGTGAAGGGAGCGAGCTGTATAAGATATTTGGATTGTTGTAGTTGCCTGTTAGCTGGTGTAGGGAGTGAGCTGTAGAAGATATTTCGATTGTTGTAGTTGCCTGTTAGCTGGTGTAGGGAGTGAGCTGTAGAAGATATTTCGATTGTTGTAGTTGCCTTTTAGCTGGTGTAGGGAGTGAGCTGTAGAAGATATTTGGATTGTTGTAGTTGCTTTTTAGATGGTGTAGGGGGTGAGCTGTAGAAGATATTTGGATTGTTGTAGTTGCCTGTTTGCTGGTGAAAGGCGTGCGCTGTAGAAGATATTTGGATTGTTGTAGTTGCCTGTTAGCTGGTGTAGGGGGTGAGCTGTAGAAGATATTTGGATTGTTGTAGTTGCCTGTTAGCTGGTGAAGGAGGTGAGCTGTAGAAGATATTTGGATTGTTGTAGTTGCCTGTTAGCTGGTGTAGGGGGTGAGCTGTAGAAGATATTTGGATTGTTGTAGTTGCCTGTTAGCTGGTGAAGGGAGCGAGCTGTATAAGATATTTGGATTGTTGTAGTTGCCTGTTAGCTGGTGTAGGGAGTGAGCTGTAGAAGATATTTCGATTGTTGTAGTTGCCTGTTAGCTGGTGTAGGGAGTGAGCTGTAGAAGATATTTGGATTGTTGTAGTTGCCTTTTAGCTGGTGTAGGGAGTGAGCTGTAGAAGATATTTGGATTGTTGTAGTTGCCTGTTAGCTGGTGTAGGGGGTGAGCTGTAGAAGATATTTCGATTGTTGTAGTTGCCTTTTGGCTGGTGTAGGGAGTGAGCTGTAGAAGATATTTGGATTGTTGTAGTTGCCTGTTAGCTGGTGTAGGGGGTGAGCTGTAGAAGATATTTGGATTGTTGTAGTTGCCTGTTAGCTGGTGAAGGGGGTGAGCTGTAGAAGATATTTGGATTGTTGTAGTCGCCTGTTAGCTGGTGAAGGGGGTGAGCTGTAGAAGATATTTGGATTGTTGTAGTTGCTTGTTAGCTGGTGTAGGGAGTGAGCTGTAGAAGATATTTGAATTGTTGTAGTTGCCTGTTAGCTGGTGTAGGGAGGGAGCTGTAAAAGATATTTGGATTGTTGTAGTTGCCTGTTAGCTGGTGTAGGGAGAGAGCTGTAAAAGATATTTGGATTGTTGTCGCTTCCTTTTAGCTGGTGAAGGGAGTGAGCTGTAGAAGATATTTGGATTGTTCTAGTTGCCTGTTAGCTGGTGTAGGGAGTGAGCTGTAGAAGATATTTGGATTGTTGTAGTTGCCTGTTAGCTGGTGTAGGGAGTGAGCTGTAGAAGATATTTGGATTGTTGTAGTTGCCTGTTAGCTGGTGTAGGGGGTGAGCTGTAGAAGATATTTGGATTGTTGTAGTTGCCTGTTAGCTGGTGAAGGGAGTGAGCTGTAGACGATATTTGGATTGTTGTAGTTGCCTGTTAGCTGGTGTAGGGGGTGAGCTGTATACGATATTTGGATTGTTGTAGCTGCCTTTTAGCTGGTGTAGGGAGTGAGCTGTAGAAGATATTTGGATTGTTGTAGTTGCCTGTTAGCTGGTGTAGGGAGGGAGCTGTAAAAGATATTTGGATTGTTGTAGCTTCCTTTTAGCTGGTGAAGGGAGTGAGCTGTAGAAGATATTTGGATTGTTGTAGTTGCCTGTTAGCTGGTGAAGGGGGTGAGCTGTAGAAGATATTTGGATTGTTGTAGTTGCCTGTTAGCGGGTGAAGGGGGTGAGCTGTAGAAGATATTTGGATTGTTGTAGTTGCCTGTTAGCTGGTGAAGGGGGTGAGCTGTAGAAGATATTTGGATTGCTGCAGTTGCCTGTTAGCTGGTGAAGGGAATGAGCTGTAGAAGATATTTGGATTGTTGTAGTTGCCTGTTAGCTGGTGTAGGGAGTGAGCTGTAGAAGATATTTCGATTGTTGTAGTTGCCTTTTAGCTGGTGTAGGGAGTGAGCTGTAGAAGATATTTGGATTGTTGTAGTTGCCTGTTAGCTGTTGTATTGGGTGAGCTGTAGAAGATATTTGGATTGTTGTAGTTGCCTGTTAGCTGGTGAAGGGAGTGCGCTGTAGAAGATATTTGGATTGTTGTAGTTGCCTGTTAGCTGGTGAAGGGGGTGAGCTGTAGAAGATATTTGGATTGTTGTAGTTGCTTGTTAGCTGGTGTAGGGAGTGAGCTGTAGAAGATATTTGGATTGTTGTAGTTGCCTGTTAGCTGGTGTAGGGAGTGAGCTGTAGAAGATATTTGAATTGTTGTAGTTGCCTGTTAGCTGGTGAAAGGGGTGAGCTGTAGAAGATATTTGGATTGTTGTAGTTGCCTGTTTGCTGGCGTAGGGAGTGAGCTGTAGAAGATATTTGAATTGTTGTAGTTGCCTATTAGCTGGTGTAGGGAGGGAGATGTAAAAGATATTTGGATTGTTGTAGCTTCCTTTTAGCTGGTGAAGGGAGTGAGCTGTAGAAGATATTTGGATTGTTGTAGTTGCCTGTTAGCTGGTAAAGGGGGTGAGCTGTAGAAGATATTTGGATTGTTGTAGTTGCTTTTTAGATGGTGTAGGGGGTGAGCTGTAGAAGATATTTGGATTGTTGTAGTTGCCTGTTTGCTGGTGAAGGGAGTGCGCTGTAGAAGATATTTGGATTGTTGTAGTTGCCTGTTAGCTGGTGTAGGGAGTGAGCTGTAGAAGATATTTGGATTGTTGTAGTTGCCTGTTAGCTGGTGTAGGGAGTGATCTGTAGAAGATATTTTGATTGTTGTAGTTGCCTGTTAGCTGGTGAAGGTGGTGAGCTGTAGAAGATATTTGGATTGTTGCAGCTGCCTGTTAGCTGGTGAAGGGAATGAGCTGTGGAAGATATTTGGATTGTTGTAGTTGCCTGTTAGCTGGTGTAGGGAGTGAGCTGTAGACGATATTTGGATTGTTGTAGTTGCCTGTTAGCTGGTGAAGGAGGTGAGCTGTAGAAGATATTTGGATTGTTGTAGTTGCCTGTTAGCTGGTGTAGGGAGTGAGCTGCAGAAGATATTTGAATTGTTGTAGTTGCCTGTTAGCTGGTGTAGGGGGTGAGCTGTAGAAGATATTTGGATTGTTGTAGTTGCCTGTTAGCTGGTGAAGGAGGTGAGCTGTAGAAGATATTTGGATTGTTGTAGTTGCCTGTTAGCTGGTGTAGCGGGTGAGCTGTAGAAGATATTTGGATTGTTGTAGTTGCCTGTTAGCTGGTGAAGGGAGCGAGGACTAGAAGATATTTGGATTGTTGTAGTTGCCTGTTAGCTGGTGTAGGGAGTGAGCTGTAGAAGATATTTCGATTGTTGTAGTTGCCTGTTAGCTGGTGTAGGGAGTGAGCTGTAGAAGATATTTGGATTGTTGTAGTTGCCTGTTAGCTGGTGTAGGGGGTGAGCTGTAGAAGATATTTCGATTGTTGTAGTTGCCTTTTAGCTGGTGTAGGGAGTGAGCTGTAGAAGATATTTGGATTGTTGTAGTTGCCTGTTAGCTGTTGTATTGGGTGAGCTGTAGAAGATATTTGGATTGTTGTAGTTGCCTGTTAGCTGGTGAAGGGAGTGCGCTGTAGAAGATATTTGGATTGTTGTAGTTGCCTGTTAGCTGGTGAAGGGGGTGAGCTGTAGAAGATATTTGGATTGTTGTAGTTGCTTGTTAGCTGGTGTAGGGAGTGAGCTGTAGAAGATATTTGGATTGTTGTAGTTGCCTGTTAGCTGGTGTAGGGAGTGAGCTGTAGAAGATATTTGAATTGTTGTAGTTGCCTGTTAGCTGGTGAAAGGGGTGAGCTGTAGAAGATATTTGGATTGTTGTAGTTGCCTGTTTGCTGGCATAGGGAGTGAGCTGTAGAAGATATTTGAATTGTTGTAGTTGCCTATTAGCTGGTGTAGGGAGGGAGATGTAAAAGATATTTGGATTGTTGTAGCTTCCTTTTAGCTGGTGAAGGGAGTGAGCTGTAGAAGATATTTGGATTGTTGTAGTTGCCTGTTAGCTGGTAAAGGGGGTGAGCTGTAGAAGATATTTGGATTGTTGTAGTTGCTTTTTAGATGGTGTAGGGGGTGAGCTGTAGAAGATATTTGGATTGTTGTAGTTGCCTGTTTGCTGGTGAAAGGCGTGCGCTGTAGAAGATATTTGGATTGTTGTAGTTGCCTGTTAGCTGGTGTAGGGGGTGAGCTGTAGAAGATATTTGGATTGTTGTAGTTGCCTGTTAGCTGGTGAAGGAGGTGAGCTGTAGAAGATATTTGGATTGTTGTAGTTGCCTGTTAGCTGGTGTAGGGGGTGAGCTGTAGAAGATATTTGGATTGTTGTAGTTGCCTGTTAGCTGGTGAAGGGAGCGAGCTGTATAAGATATTTGGATTGTTGTAGTTGCCTGTTAGCTGGTGTAGGGAGTGAGCTGTAGAAGATATTTCGATTGTTGTAGTTGCCTTTTAGCTGGTGTAGGGAGTGAGCTGTAGAAGATATTTGGATTGTTGTAGTTGCCTGTTAGCTGGTGTAGGGGGTGAGCTGTAGAAGATATTTCGATTGTTGTAGTTGCCTTTTAGCTGGTGTAGGGAGTGAGCTGTAGAAGATATTTGGATTGTTGTAGTTGCCTGTTAGCTGGTGTAGGGGGTGAGCTGTAGAAGATATTTGGATTGTTGTAGTTGCCTGTTAGCTGGTGAAGGGGGTGAGCTGTAGAAGATATTTGGATTGTTGTAGTCGCCTGTTAGCTGGTGAAGGGGGTGAGCTGTAGAAGATATTTGGATTGTTGTAGTTGCTTGTTAGCTGGTGTAGGGAGTGAGCTGTAGAAGATATTTGAATTGTTGTAGTTGCCTGTTAGCTGGTGTAGGGAGTGAGCTGTAGAAGATATTTGGATTGTTGTAGTTGCCTGTTAGCTGGTGTAGGGAGTGAGCTGTAGAAGATATTTGAATTGTTGTAGTTGCCTGTTAGCTGGTGTAGGGGGTGAGCTGTAGAAGATATTTGGATTGTTGTAGTTGCCTGTTAGCTGGTGAAGGGGGTGAGCTGTAGAAGATGTTTGGATTGTTGTAGTTGCCTGTTAGCTGGTGAAGGGGGTGAGCTGTAGAAGATATTTGGATTGTTGTAGTTGCCTGTTAGCTGGTGTAGGGGGTGAGCTGTATAAGATATTTGGATTGTTGTAGCTGCGTTTTAGCTGGTGTAGGGAGTGAGCTGTAGAAGATATTTGGATTGTTGTAGTTGCCTGTTAGCTGGTGTAGGGAGGGAGCTGTAAAAGATATTTGGATTGTTGTCGCTTCCTTTTAGCTGGTGAAGGGAGTGAGCTGTAGAAGATATTTGGATTGTTCTAGTTGCCTGTTAGCTGGTGTAGGGAGTGAGCTGTAGAAGATATTTGGATTGTTGTAGTTGCCTGTTAGCTGGTGTAGGGAGTGAGCTTTAGAAGATATTTGGATTGTTGTAGTTGCCTTTTAGCAGGTGTAGGGGGTGAGCTGTAGAAGATATTTGGATTGTTGTAGTTGCCTGTTAGCTGGTGAAGGGGGTGAGCTGTAGAAGATATTTGGATTGTTGTAGTTGCCTGTTAGCTGGTGTAGGGGGTGAGCTGTATAAGATATTTGGATTGTTGTAGCTGCCTTTTAGCTGGTGTAGGGAGTGAGCTGTAGAAGATATTTGGATTGTTGTAGTTGCCTGTTAGCTGGTGTAGGGAGGGAGCTGTAAAAGATATTTGGATTGTTGTAGCTTCCTTTTAGCTGGTGAAGGGAGTGAGCTGTAGAAGATATTTGGATTGTTGTAGTTGCCTGTTAGCTGGTGAAGGGGGTGAGCTGTAGAAGATATTTGGATTGTTGTAGTTGCTTGTTAGCTGGTGTAGGGGGTGAGCTGTAGAAGATATTTGGATTGTTGTAGTTGCCTGTTTGCTGGTGAAGGGAGTGCGCTGTAGAAGATATTTGGATTGTTGTAGTTGCCTGTTAGCTGGTGTAGGGAGTGAGCTGTAGAAGATATTTGGATTGTTGTAGTTGCCTGTTAGCCGGTGTAGGGAGTGATCTGTAGAAGATATTTTGATTGTTGTAGTTGCCTGTTAGCTGGTGAAGGTGGTGAGCTGTAGAAGATATTTTGATTGTTGCAGTTGCCTGTTAGCTGGTGAAGGGAATGAGCTGTGGAAGATATTTGGATTGTTGTAGTTGCCTGTTAGCTGGTGTAGGGAGTGAGCTGTAGACGATATTTGGATTGTTGTAGTTGCCTGTTAGCTGGTGAAGGAGGTGAGCTGTAGAAGATATTTGGATTGTTGTAGTTGCCTGTTAGCTGGTGTAGGGAGTGAGCTGCAGAAGATATTTGAATTGTTGTAGTTGCCTGTTAGCTGGTGTAGGGGGTGAGCTGTAGAAGATATTTGGATTGTTGTAGTTGCCTGTTAGCTGGTGAAGGAGGTGAGCTGTAGAAGATATTTGGATTGTTGTAGTTGCCTGTTAGCTGGTGTAGGGGGTGAGCTGTAGAAGATATTTGGATTGTTGTAGTTGCCTGTTAGCTGGTGAAGGGAGCGAGGACTAGAAGATATTTGGATTGTTGTAGTTGCCTGTTAGCTGGTGTAGGGAGTGAGCTGTAGAAGATATTTCGATTGTTGTAGTTGCCTGTTAGCTGGTGTAGGGAGTGAGCTGTAGAAGATATTTTGATTGTAGTAGTTGCCTTTTAGCTGGTGTAGGGAGTGAGCTGTAGAAGATATTTGGATTGTTGTAGTTGCCTGTTAGCTGGTGTAGGGGGTGAGCTGTAGAAGATATTTCGATTGTTGTAGTTGCCTTTTAGCTGGTGTAGGGAGTGAGCTGTAGAAGATATTTGGATTGTTGTAGTTGCCTGTTAGCTGGTGTATTGGGTGAGCTGTAGAAGATATTTGGATTGTTGTAGTTGCCTGTTAGCTGGTGAAGGGAGTGCGCTGTAGAAGATATTTGGATTGTTGTAGTTGCCTGTTAGCTGGTGAAGGGGGTGAGCTGTAGAAGATATTTGGATTGTTGTAGTTGCTTGTTAGCTGGTGTAGGGAGTGAGCTGTAGAAGATATTTGGATTGTTGTAGTTGCCTGTTAGCTGGTGTAGGGAGTGAGCTGTAGAAGATATTTGAATTGTTGTAGTTGCCTGTTAGCTGGTGAAAGGGGTGAGCTGTAGAAGATATTTGGATTGTTGTAGTTGCCTGTTTGCTGGTGTAGGGAGTGAGCTGTAGAAGATATTTGAATTGTTGTAGTTGCCTGTTAGCTGGTGTAGGGAGGGAGATGTAAAAGACATTTGGATTGTTGTAGCTTCCTTTTAGCTGGTGAAGGGAGTGAGCTGTAGAAGATATTTGGATTGTTGTAGTTGCCTGTTAGCTGGTGTAGGGAGTGATCTGTAGAAGATATTTTGATTGTTGTAGTTGCCTGTTAGCTAGTGAAGGTGGTGAGCTGTAGAAGATATTTGGATTGTTGCTGTTGCCTGTTAGCTGGTGAAGGGAATGAGCTGTAGAAGATATTTGGATTGTTGTAGTTGCCTGTTAGCTGGTGTAGGGAGTGAGCTGTAGACGATATTTGGATTGTTGTAGTTGCCTGTTAGCTGGTGAAGGGGGTGAGCTGTAGAAGATATTTGGATTGTTGTAGTTGCCTGTTAGCTGGTGTAGGGAGTGAGCTGCAGAAGATATTTGAATTGTTGTAGTTGCCTGTTAGCTGGTGTAGGGGGTGAGCTGTAGAAGATATTTGGATTGTTGTAGTTGCCTGTTAGCTGGTGAAGGAGGTGAGCTGTAGAAGATATTTGGATTGTTGTAGTTGTCTGTTAGCTGGTGTAGGGGGTGAGCTGTAGAAGATATTTGGATTGTTGTAGTTGCCTGTTAGCTGGTGAAGGGAGCGAGCTGTAGAAGATATTTGGATTGTTGTAGTTGCCTGTTAGCTGGTGTAGGGGGTGAGCTGTATAAGATATTTGGATTGTTGTAGCTGCCTTTTAGCTGGTGTAGGGAGTGAGCTGTAGAAGATATTTGGATTGTTGTAGTTGCCTGTTAGCTGGTGTAGGGAGGGAGCTGTAAAAGATATTTGGATTGTTGTAGCTTCCTTTTAGCTGGTGAAGGGAGTGAGCTGTAGAAGATATTTGGATTGTTGTAGTTGCCTGTTAGCTGGTGAAGGGGGTGAGCTGTAGAAGATATTTCGATTGTTGTAGTTGCTTGTTAGCTGGTGTAGGGAGTGAGCTGTAGAAGATATTTGGATTGTTGTAGTTGCCTGTTAGCTGGTGTAGGGAGTGAGCTGTAGAAGATATTTGGATTGCTGTAGTTGCCTGTTAGCTGGTGTAGGGAGTGAGCTGTAGAAGATATTTGAATTGTTGTAGTTGCCTGTTAGCTGGTGTAGGGGGTGAGCTGTAGAAGATATTTGGATTGTTGTAGTTGCCTGTTAGCTGGTGAAGGGGGTGCGCTGTAGAAGATATTTGGATTGTTGTAGTTGCCTGTTAGCTGGTGAATGGGGTGAGCTGTAGAAGATATTTGGATTGTTGTAGTTGCCTGTTAGCTGGTGTAGGGGGTGAGCTGTATAAGATATTTGAATTGTTGTAGCTGCGTTTCAGCTGGTGTAGGGAGTGAGCTGTAGAAGATATTTGGATTGTTGTAGTTGCCTGTTAGCTGGTGTAGGGAGGGAGCTGTAAAAGATATTTGGATTGTTGTAGTTGCCTGTTAGCTGGTGTAGGGAGAGAGCTGTAAAAGATATTTGGATTGTTGTCGCTTCCTTTTAGCTGGTGAAGGGAGTGAGCTGTAGAAGATATTTGGATTGTTCTAGTTGCCTGTTAGCTGGTGTAGGGAGTGAGCTGTAGAAGATATTTGGATTGTTGTAGTTGCCTGTTAGCTGGTGTAGGGAGTGAGCTGTAGAAGATATTTGGATTGTTGTAGTTGCCTGTTAGCTGGTGTAGGGGGTGAGCTGTAGAAGATATTTGGATTGTTGTAGTTGCCTGTTAGCTGGTGAAGGGAGTGAGCTGTAGACGATATTTGGATTGTTGTAGTTGCCTGTTAGCTGGTGTAGGGGGTGAGCTGTATAAGATATTTGGATTGTTGTAGCTGCCTTTTAGCTGGTGTAGGGAGTGAGCTGTAGAAGATATTTGGATTGTTGTAGTTGCCTGTTAGCTGGTGTAGGGAGGGAGCTGTAAAAGATATTTGGATTGTTGTAGCTTCCTTTTAGCTGGTGAAGGGAGTGAGCTGTAGAAGATATTTGGATTGTTGTAGTTGCCTGTTAGCTGGTGAAGGGGGTGAGCTGTAGAAGATATTTGGATTGTTGTAGTTGCCTGTTAGCTGGTGAAGGGGGTGAGCTGTAGAAGATATTTGGATTGTTGTAGTTGCCTGTTAGCTGGTGAAGGGGGTGAGCTGTAGAAGATATTTGGATTGCTGCAGTTGCCTGTTAGCTGGTGAAGGGAATGAGCTGTAGAAGATATTTGGATTGTTGTAGTTGCCTGTTAGCTGGTGTAGGGAGTGAGCTGTAGAAGATATTTGGATTGTTGTAGTTGCCTGTTAGCTGGTGAAGGGGGTGAGCTGTAGAAGATATTTGGATTGTTGTAGTTGCCTGTTAGCTGGTGTAGGGAGTGAGCTGTAGAAGATATTTGGATTGCTGTAGTTGCCTGTTAGCTGGTGTAGGGAGTGAGCTGTAGAAGATATTTGAATTGTTGTAGTTGCCTGTTAGCTGGTGTAGGGGGTGAGCTGTAGAAGATATTTGGATTGTTGTAGTTGCCTGTTAGCTGGTGAAGGGGGTGCGCTGTAGAAGATATTTGGATTGTTGTAGTTGCCTGTTAGCTGGTGAATGGGGTGAGCTGTAGAAGATATTTGGATTGTTGTAGTTGCCTGTTAGCTGGTGTAGGGGGTGAGCTGTATAAGATATTTGAATTGTTGTAGCTGCGTTTCAGCTGGTGTAGGGAGTGAGCTGTAGAAGATATTTGGATTGTTGTAGTTGCCTGTTAGCTGGTGTAGGGAGGGAGCTGTAAAAGATATTTGGATTGTTGTAGTTGCCTGTTAGCTGGTGTAGGGAGAGAGCTGTAAAAGATATTTGGATTGTTGTCGCTTCCTTTTAGCTGGTGAAGGGAGTGAGCTGTAGAAGATATTTGGATTGTTCTAGTTGCCTGTTAGCTGGTGTAGGGAGTGAGCTGTAGAAGATATTTGGATTGTTGTAGTTGCCTGTTAGCTGGTGTAGGGAGTGAGCTGTAGAAGATATTTGGATTGTTGTAGTTGCCTGTTAGCTGGTGTAGGGGGTGAGCTGTAGAAGATATTTGGATTGTTGTAGTTGCCTGTTAGCTGGTGAAGGGAGTGAGCTGTAGACGATATTTGGATTGTTGTAGTTGCCTGTTAGCTGGTGTAGGGGGTGAGCTGTATACGATATTTGGATTGTTGTAGCTGCCTTTTAGCTGGTGTAGGGAGTGAGCTGTAGAAGATATTTGGATTGTTGTAGTTGCCTGTTAGCTGGTGTAGGGAGGGAGCTGTAAAAGATATTTGGATTGTTGTAGCTTCCTTTTAGCTGGTGAAGGGAGTGAGCTGTAGAAGATATTTGGATTGTTGTAGTTGCCTGTTAGCTGGTGAAGGGGGTGAGCTGTAGAAGATATTTGGATTGTTGTAGTTGCCTGTTAGCGGGTGAAGGGGGTGAGCTGTAGAAGATATTTGGATTGTTGTAGTTGCCTGTTAGCTGGTGAAGGGGGTGAGCTGTAGAAGATATTTGGATTGCTGCAGTTGCCTGTTAGCTGGTGAAGGGAATGAGCTGTAGAAGATATTTGGATTGTTGTAGTTGCCTGTTAGCTGGTGTAGGGAGTGAGCTGTAGAAGATATTTGGATTGTTGTAGTTGCCTGTTAGCTGGTGAAGGGGGTGAGCTGTAGAAGATATTTGGATTGTTGTAGTTGCCTGTTAGCTGGTGTAGGGAGTGAGCTGTAGAAGATATTTGAATTGTTGTAGTTGCCTGTTAGCTGGTGTAGGGGGTGAGCTGTAGAAGATATTTGGATTGTTGTAGTTGCCTGTTAGCTGGTGAAGGGAGCGAGCTGTATAAGATATTTGGATTGTTGTAGTTGCCTGTTAGCTGGTGTAGGGAGTGAGCTGTAGAAGATATTTCGATTGTTGTAGTTGCCTGTTAGCTGGTGTAGGGAGTGAGCTGTAGAAGATATTTCGATTGTTGTAGTTGCCTTTTAGCTGGTGTAGGGAGTGAGCTGTAGAAGATATTTGGATTGTTGTAGTTGCTTTTTAGATGGTGTAGGGGGTGAGCTGTAGAAGATATTTGGATTGTTGTAGTTGCCTGTTTGCTGGTGAAAGGCGTGCGCTGTAGAAGATATTTGGATTGTTGTAGTTGCCTGTTAGCTGGTGTAGGGGGTGAGCTGTAGAAGATATTTGGATTGTTGTAGTTGCCTGTTAGCTGGTGAAGGAGGTGAGCTGTAGAAGATATTTGGATTGTTGTAGTTGCCTGTTAGCTGGTGTAGGGGGTGAGCTGTAGAAGATATTTGGATTGTTGTAGTTGCCTGTTAGCTGGTGAAGGGAGCGAGCTGTATAAGATATTTGGATTGTTGTAGTTGCCTGTTAGCTGGTGTAGGGAGTGAGCTGTAGAAGATATTTCGATTGTTGTAGTTGCCTGTTAGCTGGTGTAGGGAGTGAGCTGTAGAAGATATTTGGATTGTTGTAGTTGCCTTTTAGCTGGTGTAGGGAGTGAGCTGTAGAAGATATTTGGATTGTTGTAGTTGCCTGTTAGCTGGTGTAGGGGGTGAGCTGTAGAAGATATTTCGATTGTTGTAGTTGCCTTTTGGCTGGTGTAGGGAGTGAGCTGTAGAAGATATTTGGATTGTTGTAGTTGCCTGTTAGCTGGTGTAGGGGGTGAGCTGTAGAAGATATTTGGATTGTTGTAGTTGCCTGTTAGCTGGTGAAGGGGGTGAGCTGTAGAAGATATTTGGATTGTTGTAGTCGCCTGTTAGCTGGTGAAGGGGGTGAGCTGTAGAAGATATTTGGATTGTTGTAGTTGCTTGTTAGCTGGTGTAGGGAGTGAGCTGTAGAAGATATTTGAATTGTTGTAGTTGCCTGTTAGCTGGTGTAGGGAGGGAGCTGTAAAAGATATTTGGATTGTTGTAGTTGCCTGTTAGCTGGTGTAGGGAGAGAGCTGTAAAAGATATTTGGATTGTTGTCGCTTCCTTTTAGCTGGTGAAGGGAGTGAGCTGTAGAAGATATTTGGATTGTTCTAGTTGCCTGTTAGCTGGTGTAGGGAGTGAGCTGTAGAAGATATTTGGATTGTTGTAGTTGCCTGTTAGCTGGTGTAGGGAGTGAGCTGTAGAAGATATTTGGATTGTTGTAGTTGCCTGTTAGCTGGTGTAGGGGGTGAGCTGTAGAAGATATTTGGATTGTTGTAGTTGCCTGTTAGCTGGTGAAGGGAGTGAGCTGTAGACGATATTTGGATTGTTGTAGTTGCCTGTTAGCTGGTGTAGGGGGTGAGCTGTATACGATATTTGGATTGTTGTAGCTGCCTTTTAGCTGGTGTAGGGAGTGAGCTGTAGAAGATATTTGGATTGTTGTAGTTGCCTGTTAGCTGGTGTAGGGAGGGAGCTGTAAAAGATATTTGGATTGTTGTAGCTTCCTTTTAGCTGGTGAAGGGAGTGAGCTGTAGAAGATATTTGGATTGTTGTAGTTGCCTGTTAGCTGGTGAAGGGGGTGAGCTGTAGAAGATATTTGGATTGTTGTAGTTGCCTGTTAGCGGGTGAAGGGGGTGAGCTGTAGAAGATATTTGGATTGTTGTAGTTGCCTGTTAGCTGGTGAAGGGGGTGAGCTGTAGAAGATATTTGGATTGCTGCAGTTGCCTGTTAGCTGGTGAAGGGAATGAGCTGTAGAAGATATTTGGATTGTTGTAGTTGCCTGTTAGCTGGTGTAGGGAGTGAGCTGTAGAAGATATTTGGATTGTTGTAGTTGCCTGTTAGCTGGTGAAGGGGGTGAGCTGTAGAAGATATTTGGATTGTTGTAGTTGCCTGTTAGCTGGTGTAGGGAGTGAGCTGTAGAAGATATTTGAATTGTTGTAGTTGCCTGTTAGCTGGTGTAGGGGGTGAGCTGTAGAAGATATTTGGATTGTTGTAGTTGCCTGTTAGCTGGTGAAGGGAGCGAGCTGTATAAGATATTTGGATTGTTGTAGTTGCCTGTTAGCTGGTGTAGGGAGTGAGCTGTAGAAGATATTTCGATTGTTGTAGTTGCCTGTTAGCTGGTGTAGGGAGTGAGCTGTAGAAGATATTTCGATTGTTGTAGTTGCCTTTTAGCTGGTGTAGGGAGTGAGCTGTAGAAGATATTTGGATTGTTGTAGTTGCTTTTTAGATGGTGTAGGGGGTGAGCTGTAGAAGATATTTGGATTGTTGTAGTTGCCTGTTTGCTGGTGAAAGGCGTGCGCTGTAGAAGATATTTGGATTGTTGTAGTTGCCTGTTAGCTGGTGTAGGGGGTGAGCTGTAGAAGATATTTGGATTGTTGTAGTTGCCTGTTAGCTGGTGAAGGAGGTGAGCTGTAGAAGATATTTGGATTGTTGTAGTTGCCTGTTAGCTGGTGTAGGGGGTGAGCTGTAGAAGATATTTGGATTGTTGTAGTTGCCTGTTAGCTGGTGAAGGGAGCGAGCTGTATAAGATATTTGGATTGTTGTAGTTGCCTGTTAGCTGGTGTAGGGAGTGAGCTGTAGAAGATATTTCGATTGTTGTAGTTGCCTGTTAGCTGGTGTAGGGAGTGAGCTGTAGAAGATATTTGGATTGTTGTAGTTGCCTTTTAGCTGGTGTAGGGAGTGAGCTGTAGAAGATATTTGGATTGTTGTAGTTGCCTGTTAGCTGGTGTAGGGGGTGAGCTGTAGAAGATATTTCGATTGTTGTAGTTGCCTTTTGGCTGGTGTAGGGAGTGAGCTGTAGAAGATATTTGGATTGTTGTAGTTGCCTGTTAGCTGGTGTAGGGGGTGAGCTGTAGAAGATATTTGGATTGTTGTAGTTGCCTGTTAGCTGGTGAAGGGGGTGAGCTGTAGAAGATATTTGGATTGTTGTAGTCGCCTGTTAGCTGGTGAAGGGGGTGAGCTGTAGAAGATATTTGGATTGTTGTAGTTGCTTGTTAGCTGGTGTAGGGAGTGAGCTGTAGAAGATATTTGAATTGTTGTAGTTGCCTGTTAGCTGGTGTAGGGAGTGAGCTGTAGAAGATATTTGGATTGTTGTAGTTGCCTGTTAGCTGGTGTAGGGAGTGAGCTGTAGAAGATATTTAAATTGTTGTAGTTGCCTGTTAGCTGGTGTAGGGGGTGAGCTGTAGAAGATATTTGGATTGTTGTAGTTGCCTGTTAGCTGGTGAAGGGGGTGAGCTGTAGAAGATGTTTGGATTGTTGTAGTTGCCTGTTAGCTGGTGAAGGGGGTGAGCTGTAGAAGATATTTGGATTGTTGTAGTTGCCTGTTAGCTGGTGTAGGGGGTGAGCTGTATAAGATATTTGGATTGTTGTAGCTGCGTTTTAGCTGATGTAGGGAGTGAGCTGTAGAAGATATTTGGATTGTTGTAGTTGCCTGTTAGCTGGTGAAGGGGGTGAGCTGTAGAAGATATTTGGATTGTTGTAGTTGCTTGTTAGCTGGTGTAGGGAGTGAGCTGTAGAAGATATTTGGATTGTTGTAGTTGCCTGTTAGCTGGTGTAGGGAGTGAGCTGTAGAAGATATTTCGATTGTTGTAGTTGCCTGTTAGCTGGTGTAGGGAGTGAGCTGTAGAAGATATTTCGATTGTTGTAGTTGCCTTTTAGCTGGTGTAGGGAGTGAGCTGTAGAAGATATTTGGATTGTTGTAGTTGCCTGTTAGCTGGTGTAGGGGGTGAGCTGTAGAAGATATTTCGATTGTTGTAGTTGCCTTTTAGCTGGTGTAGGGAGTGAGCTGTAGAAGATATTTGGATTGTTGTAGTTGCCTGTTAGCTGGTGTATTGGGTGAGCTGTAGAAGATATTTGGATTGTTGTAGTTGCCTGTTAGCTGGTGAAGGGAGTGCGCTGTAGAAGATATTTGGATTGTTGTAGTTGCCTGTTAGCTGGTGAAGGGGGTGAGCTGTAGAAGATATTTGGATTGTTGTAGTTGCTTGTTAGCTGGTGTAGGGAGTGAGCTGTAGAAGATATTTGGATTGTTGTAGTTGCCTGTTAGCTGGTGTAGGGAGTGAGCTGTAGAAGATATTTGAATTGTTGTAGTTGCCTGTTAGCTGGTGAAAGGGGTGAGCTGTAGAAGATATTTGGATTGTTGTAGTTGCCTGTTTGCTGGTGTAGGGAGTGAGCTGTAGAAGATATTTGAATTGTTGTAGTTGCCTGTTAGCTGGTGTAGGGAGGGAGATGTAAAAGACATTTGGATTGTTGTAGCTTCCTTTTAGCTGGTGAAGGGAGTGAGCTGTAGAAGATATTTGGATTGTTGAAGTTGCCTGTTAGCTGGTGTAGGGAGTGATCTGTAGAAGATATTTTGATTGTTGTAGTTGCCTGTTAGCTAGTGAAGGTGGTGAGCTGTAGAAGATATTTGGATTGTTGTAGTTGCCTGTTATCTGGTGTAAGGGGTGAGCTGTAGAAGATATTTGGATTGTTGTAGTTGCCTGTTAGCTGGTGAAGGGAGCGAGCTGTATAAGATATTTGGATTGTTGTAGTTGCCTGTTAGCTGGTGTAGGGAGTGAGCTGTAGAAGATATTTCGATTGTTGTAGTTGCCTGTTAGCTGGTGTAGGGAGTGAGCTGTAGAAGATATTTCGATTGTTGTAGTTGCCTTTTAGCTGGTGTAGGGAGTGAGCTGTAGAAGATATTTGGATTGTTGTAGTTGCTTTTTAGATGGTGTAGGGGGTGAGCTGTAGAAGATATTTGGATTGTTGTAGTTGCCTGTTTGCTGGTGAAAGGCGTGCGCTGTAGAAGATATTTGGATTGTTGTAGTTGCCTGTTAGCTGGTGTAGGGGGTGAGCTGTAGAAGATATTTGGATTGTTGTAGTTGCCTGTTAGCTGGTGAAGGAGGTGAGCTGTAGAAGATATTTGGATTGTTGTAGTTGCCTGTTAGCTGGTGTAGGGGGTGAGCTGTAGAAGATATTTGGATTGTTGTAGTTGCCTGTTAGCTGGTGAAGGGAGCGAGCTGTATAAGATATTTGGATTGTTGTAGTTGCCTGTTAGCTGGTGTAGGGAGTGAGCTGTAGAAGATATTTCGATTGTTGTAGTTGCCTGTTAGCTGGTGTAGGGAGTGAGCTGTAGAAGATATTTGGATTGTTGTAGTTGCCTTTTAGCTGGTGTAGGGAGTGAGCTGTAGAAGATATTTGGATTGTTGTAGTTGCCTGTTAGCTGGTGTAGGGGGTGAGCTGTAGAAGATATTTCGATTGTTGTAGTTGCCTTTTGGCTGGTGTAGGGAGTGAGCTGTAGAAGATATTTGGATTGTTGTAGTTGCCTGTTAGCTGGTGTAGGGGGTGAGCTGTAGAAGATATTTGGATTGTTGTAGTTGCCTGTTAGCTGGTGAAGGGGGTGAGCTGTAGAAGATATTTGGATTGTTGTAGTCGCCTGTTAGCTGGTGAAGGGGGTGAGCTGTAGAAGATATTTGGATTGTTGTAGTTGCTTGTTAGCTGGTGTAGGGAGTGAGCTGTAGAAGATATTTGAATTGTTGTAGTTGCCTGTTAGCTGGTGTAGGGAGTGAGCTGTAGAAGATATTTGGATTGTTGTAGTTGCCTGTTAGCTGGTGTAGGGAGTGAGCTGTAGAAGATATTTAAATTGTTGTAGTTGCCTGTTAGCTGGTGTAGGGGGTGAGCTGTAGAAGATATTTGGATTGTTGTAGTTGCCTGTTAGCTGGTGAAGGGGGTGAGCTGTAGAAGATGTTTGGATTGTTGTAGTTGCCTGTTAGCTGGTGAAGGGGGTGAGCTGTAGAAGATATTTGGATTGTTGTAGTTGCCTGTTAGCTGGTGTAGGGGGTGAGCTGTATAAGATATTTGGATTGTTGTAGCTGCGTTTTAGCTGATGTAGGGAGTGAGCTGTAGAAGATATTTGGATTGTTGTAGTTGCCTGTTAGCTGGTGAAGGGGGTGAGCTGTAGAAGATATTTGGATTGTTGTAGTTGCTTGTTAGCTGGTGTAGGGAGTGAGCTGTAGAAGATATTTGGATTGTTGTAGTAATGTTAGCTGGTGTAGGGAGTGAGCTGTAGAAGATATTTCGATTGTTGTAGTTGCCTGTTAGCTGGTGTAGGGAGTGAGCTGTAGAAGATATTTCGATTGTTGTAGTTGCCTTTTAGCTGGTGTAGGGAGTGAGCTGTAGAAGATATTTGGATTGTTGTAGTTGCCTGTTAGCTGGTGTAGGGGGTGAGCTGTAGAAGATATTTCGATTGTTGTAGTTGCCTTTTAGCTGGTGTAGGGAGTGAGCTGTAGAAGATATTTGGATTGTTGTAGTTGCCTGTTAGCTGGTGTATTGGGTGAGCTGTAGAAGATATTTGGATTGTTGTAGTTGCCTGTTAGCTGGTGAAGGGAGTGCGCTGTAGAAGATATTTGGATTGTTGTAGTTGCCTGTTAGCTGGTGAAGGGGGTGAGCTGTAGAAGATATTTGGATTGTTGTAGTTGCTTGTTAGCTGGTGTAGGGAGTGAGCTGTAGAAGATATTTGGATTGTTGTAGTTGCCTGTTAGCTGGTGTAGGGAGTGAGCTGTAGAAGATATTTGAATTGTTGTAGTTGCCTGTTAGCTGGTGAAAGGGGTGAGCTGTAGAAGATATTTGGATTGTTGTAGTTGCCTGTTTGCTGGTGTAGGGAGTGAGCTGTAGAAGATATTTGAATTGTTGTAGTTGCCTGTTAGCTGGTGTAGGGAGGGAGATGTAAAAGACATTTGGATTGTTGTAGCTTCCTTTTAGCTGGTGAAGGGAGTGAGCTGTAGAAGATATTTGGATTGTTGTAGTTGCCTGTTAGCTGGTGTAGGGAGTGATCTGTAGAAGATATTTTGATTGTTGTAGTTGCCTGTTAGCTAGTGAAGGTGGTGAGCTGTAGAAGATATTTGGATTGTTGCTGTTGCCTGTTAGCTGGTGAAGGGAATGAGCTGTAGAAGATATTTGGATTGTTGTAGTTGCCTGTTAGCTGGTGTAGGGAGTGAGCTGTAGACGATATTTGGATTGTTGTAGTTGCCTGTTAGCTGGTGAAGGGGGTGAGCTGTAGAAGATATTTGGATTGTTGTAGTTGCCTGTTAGCTGGTGTAGGGAGTGAGCTGCAGAAGATATTTGAATTGTTGTAGTTGCCTGTTAGCTGGTGTAGGGGGTGAGCTGTAGAAGATATTTGGATTGTTGTAGTTGCCTGTTAGCTGGTGAAGGAGGTGAGCTGTAGAAGATATTTGGATTGTTGTAGTTGCCTGTTAGCTGGTGTAGGGGGTGAGCTGTAGAAGATATTTGGATTGTTGTAGTTGCCTGTTAGCTGGTGAAGGGGGTGAGCTGTAGAAGATATTTGGATTGCTGCAGTTGCCTGTTAGCTGGTGAAGGGAATGAGCTGTAGAAGATATTTGGATTGTTGTAGTTGCCTGTTAGCTGGTGTAGGGAGTGAGCTGTAGAAGATATTTGGATTGTTGTAGTTGCCTGTTAGCTGGTGAAGGGGGTGAGCTGTAGAAGATATTTGGATTGTTGTAGTTGCCTGTTAGCTGGTGTAGGCAGTGAGCTGTAGAAGATATTTGAATTGTTGTAGTTGCCTGTTAGCTGGTGTAGGGGGTGAGCTGTAGAAGATATTTGGATTGTTGTAGTTGCCTGTTAGCTGGTGAAGGAGGTGAGCTGTAGAAGATATTTGGATTGTTGTAGTTGCCTGTTATCTGGTGTAAGGGGTGAGCTGTAGAAGATATTTGGATTGTTGTAGTTGCCTGTTAGCTGGTGAAGGGAGCGAGCTGTATAAGATATTTGGATTGTTGTAGTTGCCTGTTAGCTGGTGTAGGGAGTGAGCTGTAGAAGATATTTCGATTGTTGTAGTTGCCTGTTAGCTGGTGTAGGGAGTGAGCTGTAGAAGATATTTCGATTGTTGTAGTTGCCTTTTAGCTGGTGTAGGTAGTGAGCTGTAGAAGATATTTGGATTGTTGTAGTTGCTTTTTAGATGGTGTAGGGGGTGAGCTGTAGAAGATATTTGGATTGTTGTAGTTGCCTGTTTGCTGGTGAAAGGCGTGCGCTGTAGAAGATATTTGGATTGTTGTAGTTGCCTGTTAGCTGGTGTAGGGGGTGAGCTGTAGAAGATATTTGGATTGTTGTAGTTGCCTGTTAGCTGGTGAAGGAGGTGAGCTGTAGAAGATATTTGGATTGTTGTAGTTGCCTGTTAGCTGGTGTAGGGGGTGAGCTGTAGAAGATATTTGGATTGTTGTAGTTGCCTGTTAGCTGGTGAAAGGAGCGAGCTGTATAAGATATTTGGATTGTTGTAGTTGCCTGTTAGCTGGTGTAGGGAGTGAGCTGTAGAAGATATTTCGATTGTTGTAGTTGCCTGTTAGCTGGTGTAGGGAGTGAGCTGTAGAAGATATTTGGATTGTTGTAGTTGCCTTTTAGCTGGTGTAGGGAGTGAGCTGTAGAAGATATTTGGATTGTTGTAGTTGCCTGTTAGCTGGTGTAGGGGGTGAGCTGTAGAAGATATTTCGATTGTTGTAGTTGCCTTTTGGCTGGTGTAGGGAGTGAGCTGTAGAAGATATTTGGATTGTTGTAGTTGCCTGTTAGCTGGTGTAGGGGGTGAGCTGTAGAAGATATTTGGATTGTTGTAGTTGCCTGTTAGCTGGTGAAGGGGGTGAGCTGTAGAAGATATTTGGATTGTTGTAGTCGCCTGTTAGCTGGTGAAGGGGGTGAGCTGTAGAAGATATTTGGATTGTTGTAGTTGCTTGTTAGCTGGTGTAGGGAGTGAGCTGTAGAAGATATTTGAATTGTTGTAGTTGCCTGTTAGCTGGTGTAGGGAGTGAGCTGTAGAAGATATTTGGATTGTTGTAGTTGCCTGTTAGCTGGTGTAGGGAGTGAGCAGTAGAAGATAATTAAATTGTTGTAGTTGCCTGTTAGCTGGTGTAGGGGGTGAGCTGTAGAAGATATTTGGATTGTTGTAGTTGCCTGTTAGCTGGTGAAGGGGGTGAGCTGTAGAAGATGTTTGGATTGTTGTAGTTGCCTGTTAGCTGGTGAAGGGGGTGAGCTGTAGAAGATATTTGGATTGTTGTAGTTGCCTGTTAGCTGGTGTAGGGGGTGAGCTGTATAAGATATTTGGATTGTTGTAGCTGCGTTTTAGCTGGTGTAGGGAGTGAGCTGTAGAAGATATTTGGATTGTTGTAGTTGCCTGTTAGCTGGTGAAGGGGGTGAGCTGTAGAAGATATTTGGATTGTTGTAGTTGCTTGTTAGCTGGTGTAGGGAGTGAGCTGTAGAAGATATTTGGATTGTTGTAGTCGCCTGTTAGCTGGTGTAGGGAGTGAGCTGTAGAAGATATTTCGATTGTTGTAGTTGCCTGTTAGCTGGTGTAGGGAGTGAGCTGTAGAAGATATTTCGATTGTTGTAGTTGCCTTTTAGCTGGTGTAGGGAGTGAGCTGTAGAAGATATTTGGATTGTTGTAGTTGCCTGTTAGCTGGTGTAGGGGGTGAGCTGTAGAAGATATTTCGATTGTTGTAGTTGCCTTTTAGCTGGTGTAGGGAGTGAGCTGTAGAAGATATTTGGATTGTTGTAGTTGCCTGTTAGCTGGTGTATTGGGTGAGCTGTAGAAGATATTTGGATTGTTGTAGTTGCTTGTTAGCTGGTGTAGGGAGTGAGCTGTAGAAGATATTTGGATTGTTGTAGTTGCCTGTTAGCTGGTGTAGGGAGTGAGCTGTAGAAGATATTTGAATTGTTGTAGTTGCCTGTTAGCTGGTGAAAGGGGTGAGCTGTAGAAGATATTTGGATTGTTGTAGTTGCCTGTTTGCTGGTGTAGGGAGTGAGCTGTAGAAGATATTTGAATTGTTGTAGTTGCCTGTTAGCTGGTGTAGGGAGGGAGATGTAAAAGACATTTGGATTGTTGTAGCTTCCTTTTAGCTGGTGAAGGGAGTGAGCTGTAGAAGATATTTGGATTGTTGTAGTTGCCTGTTAGCTGGTGTAGGGAGTGATCTGTAGAAGATATTTTGATTGTTGTAGTTGCCTGTTAGCTGGTGTAGGGAGGGAGCTGTAAAAGATATTTGGATTGTTGTAGCTTCCTTTTAGCTGGTGAAGGGAGTGAGCTGTAGAAGATATTTGGATTGTTGTAGTTGCCTGTTAGCTGGTGAAGGGGGTGAGCTGTAGAAGATATTTCGATTGTTGTAGTTGCTTGTTAGCTGGTGTAGGGAGTGAGCTGTAGAAGATTTTTGGATTGTTGTAGTTGCCTGTTAGCTGGTGTAGGGAGTGAGCTGTAGAAGATATTTGGATTGCTGTAGTTGCCTGTTAGCTGGTGTAGGGAGTGAGCTGTAGAAGATATTTGAATTGTTGTAGTTGCCTGTTAGCTGGTGTAGGGGGTGAGCTGTAGAAGATATTTGGATTGTTGTAGTTGCCTGTTAGCTGGTGAAGGGGGTGCGCTGTAGAAGATATTTGGATTGTTGTAGTTGCCTGTTAGCTGGTGAATGGGGTGAGCTGTAGAAGATATTTGGATTGTTGTAGTTGCCTGTTAGCTGGTGTAGGGGGTGAGCTGTATAAGATATTTGAATTGTTGTAGCTGCGTTTCAGCTGGTGTAGGGAGTGAGCTGTAGAAGATATTTGGATTGTTGTAGTTGCCTGTTAGCTGGTGTAGGGAGGGAGCTGTAAAAGATATTTGGATTGTTGTAGTTGCCTGTTAGCTGGTGTAGGGAGAGAGCTGTAAAAGATATTTGGATTGTTGTCGCTTCCTTTTAGCTGGTGAAGGGAGTGAGCTGTAGAAGATATTTGGATTGTTCTAGTTGCCTGTTAGCTGGTGTAGGGAGTGAGCTGTAGAAGATATTTGGATTGTTGTAGTTGCCTGTTAGCTGGTGTAGGGAGTGAGCTGTAGAAGATATTTGGATTGTTGTAGTTGCCTGTTAGCTGGTGTAGGGGATGAGCTGTAGAAGATATTTGGATTGTTGTAGTTGCCTGTTAGCTGGTGAAGGGAGTGAGCTGTAGACGATATTTGGATTGTTGTAGTTGCCTGTTAGCTGGTGTAGGGGGTGAGCTGTATAAGATATTTGGATTGTTGTAGCTGCCTTTTAGCTGGTGTAGGGAGTGAGCTGTAGAAGATATTTGGATTGTTGTAGTTGCCTGTTAGCTGGTGTAGGGAGGGAGCTGTAAAAGATATTTGGATTGTTGTAGCTTCCTTTTAGCTGGTGAAGGGAGTGAGCTGTAGAAGATATTTGGATTGTTGTAGTTGCCTGTTAGCTGGTGAAGGGGGTGAGCTGTAGAAGATATTTGGATTGTTGTAGTTGCCTGTTAGCTGGTGAAGGGGGTGAGCTGTAGAAGATATTTGGATTGTTGTAGTTGCCTGTTAGCTGGTGAAGGGGGTGAGCTGTAGAAGATATTTGGATTGCTGCAGTTGCCTGTTAGCTGGTGAAGGGAATGAGCTGTAGAAGATATTTGGATTGTTGTAGTTGCCTGTTAGCTGGTGTAGGGAGTGAGCTGTAGAAGATATTTGGATTGTTGTAGTTGCCTGTTAGCTGGTGAAGGGGGTGAGCTGTAGAAGATATTTGGATTGTTGTAGTTGCCTGTTAGCTGGTGTAGGGGGTGAGCTGTAGAAGATATTTGGATTGTTGTAGTTGCCTGTTAGCTGGTGAAGGGGGTGCGCTGTAGAAGATATTTGGATTGTTGTAGTTGCCTGTTAGCTGGTGAATGTAGTGAGCTGTAGAAGATATTTGGATTGTTGTAGTTGCCTGTTAGCTGGTGTAGGGGGTGAGCTGTATAAGATATTTGAATTGTTGTAGCTGCGTTTCAGCTGGTGTAGGGAGTGAGCTGTAGAAGATATTTGGATTGTTGTAGTTGCCTGTTAGCTGGTGTAGGGAGGGAGCTGTAAAAGATATTTGGATTGTTGTAGTTGCCTGTTAGCTGGTGTAGGGAGAGAGCTGTAAAAGATATTTGGATTGTTGTCGCTTCCTTTTAGCTGGTGAAGGGAGTGAGCTGTAGAAGATATTTGGATTGTTCTAGTTGCCTGTTAGCTGGTGTAGGGAGTGAGCTGTAGAAGATATTTGGATTGTTGTAGTTGCCTGTTAGCTGGTGTAGGGAGTGAGCTGTAGAAGATATTTGGATTGTTGTAGTTGCCTGTTAGCTGGTGTAGGGGGTGAGCTGTAGAAGATATTTGGATTGTTGTAGTTGCCTGTTAGCTGGTGAAGGGAGTGAGCTGTAGACGATATTTGGATTGTTGTAGTTGCCTGTTAGCTGGTGTAGGGGGTGAGCTGTATAAGATATTTGGATTGTTGTAGCTGCCTTTTAGCTGGTGTAGGGAGTGAGCTGTAGAAGATATTTGGATTGTTGTAGTTGCCTGTTAGCTGGTGTAGGGAGGGAGCTGTAAAAGATATTTGGATTGTTGTAGTTGCCTGTTAGCTGGTGAAGGGGGTGAGCTGTAGAAGATATTTGGATTGCTGCAGTTGCCTGTTAGCTGGTGAAGGGAATGAGCTGTAGAAGATATTTAGATTGTTGTAGTTGCTTGTTAGCTGGTGTAGGGAGTGAGCTGTAGAAGATATTTGAATTATTGTAGTTGCCTGTTAGCTGGTGTAGGGAGTGAGCTGTAGAAGATATTTGGATTGTTGTAGTTGCCTGTTAGCTGGTGTAGGGAGTGAGCTGTAGAAGATATTTAAATTGTTGTAGTTGCCTGTTAGCTGGTGTAGGGGGTGAGCTGTAGAAGATATTTGGATTGTTGTAGTTGCCTGTTAGCTGGTGAAGGGGGTGAGCTGTAGAAGATGTTTGGATTGTTGTAGTTGCCTGTTAGCTGGTGAAGGGGGTGAGCTGTAGAAGATATTTGGATTGTTGTAGTTGCCTGTTAGCTGGTGTAGGGGGTGAGCTGTATAAGATATTTGGATTGTTGTAGCTGCGTTTTAGCTGGTGTAGGGAGTGAGCTGTAGAAGATATTTGGATTGTTGTAGTTGCCTGTTAGCTGGTGAAGGGGGTGAGCTGTAGAAGATATTTGGATTGTTGTAGTTGCTTGTTAGCTGGTGTAGGGAGTGAGCTGTAGAAGATATTTGGATTGTTGTAGTTGCCTGTTAGCTGGTGAAGGGGGTGAGCTGTAGAAGATATTTGGATTGTTGTAGTTGCTTGTTAGCTGGTGTAGGGAGTGAGCTGTAGAAGATATTTGGATTGTTGTAGTTGCCTGTTAGCTGGTGTAGGGAGTGAGCTGTAGAAGATATTTGAATTGTTGTAGTTGCCTGTTAGCTGGTGAAAGGGGTGAGCTGTAGAAGATATTTGGATTGTTGTAGTTGCCTGTTTGCTGGTGTAGGGAGTGAGCTGTAGAAGATATTTGAATTGTTGTAGTTGCCTGTTAGCTGGTGTAGGGAGGGAGATGTAAAAGACATTTGGATTGTTGTAGCTTCCTTTTAGCTGGTGAAGGGAGTGAGCTGTAGAAGATATTTGGATTGTTGTAGTTGCCTGTTAGCTAGTGAAGGTGGTGAGCTGTAGAAGATATTTGGATTGTTGCTGTTGCCTGTTAGCTGGTGAAGGGAATGAGCTGTAGAAGATATTTGGATTGTTGTAGTTGCCTGTTAGCTGGTGTAGGGAGTGAGCTGTAGACGATATTTGGATTGTTGTAGTGGCCTGTTAGCTGGTGAAGGGGGTGAGCTGTAGAAGATATTTGGATTGTTGTAGTTGCCTGTTAGCTGGTGTAGGGAGTGAGCTGCAGAAGATATTTGAATTGTTGTAGTTGCCTGTTAGCTGGTGTAGGGGGTGAGCTGTAGAAGATATTTGGATTGTTGTAGTTGCCTGTTAGCTGGTGAAGGAGGTGAGCTGTAGAAGATATTTGGATTGTTGTAGTTGCCTGTTAGCTGGTGTAGGGGGTGAGCTGTAGAAGATATTTGGATTGTTGTAGTTGCCTGTTAGCTGGTGAAGGGAGCGAGCTGTAGAAGATATTTGGATTGTTGTAGTTGCCTGTTAGCTGGTGAAGGGGGTGAGCTGTAGAAGATATTTCGATTGTTGTAGTTGCTTGTTAACTGGTGTAGGGAGTGAGCTGTAGAAGATATTTGGATTGTTGTAGTTGCCTGTTAGCTGGTGTAGGGAGTGAGCTGTAGAAGATATTTGGATTGCTGTAGTTGCCTGTTAGCTGGTGTAGGGAGTGAGCTGTAGAAGATATTTGAATTGTTGTAGTTGCCTGTTAGCTGGTGTAGGGGGTGAGCTGTAGAAGATATTTGGATTGTTGTAGTTGCCTGTTAGCTGGTGAAGGGGGTGCGCTGTAGAAGATATTTGGATTGTTGTAGTTGCCTGTTAGCTGGTGAATGGGGGGAGCTGTAGAAGATATTTGGATTGTTGTAGTTGCCTGTTAGCTGGTGTAGGGGGTGAGCTGTATAAGATATTTGAATTGTTGTAGCTGCGTTTCAGCTGGTGTAGGGAGTGAGCTGTAGAAGATATTTGGATTGTTGTAGTTGCCTGTTAGCTGGTGTAGGGAGGGAGCTGTAAAAGATATTTGGATTGTTGTAGTTGATGTTAGCTGGTGTAGGGAGAGAGCTGTAAAAGATATTTGGATTGTTGTCGCTTCCTTTTAGCTGGTGAAGGGAGTGAGCTGTAGAAGATATTTGGATTGTTCTAGTTGCCTGTTAGCTGGTGTAGGGAGTGCGCTGTAGAAGATATTTGGATTGTTGTAGTTGCCTGTTAGCTGGTGTAGGGAGTGAGCTGTAGAAGATATTTGGATTGTTGTAGTTGCCTGTTAGCTGGTGTAGGGGGTGAGCTGTAGAAGATATTTGGATTGTTGTAGTTGCCTGTTAGCTGGTGAAGGGAGTGAGCTGTAGACGATATTTGGATTGTTGTAGTTGCCTGTTAGCTGGTGTAGGGGGTGAGCTGTATAAGATATTTGGATTGTTGTAGCTGCCTTTTAGCTGGTGTAGGGAGTGAGCTGTAGAAGATATTTGGATTGTTGTAGTTGCCTGTTAGCTGGTGAAGGAGGTGAGCTGTAGAAGATATTTGGATTGTTGTAGTTGCCTGTTAGCTGGTGTAAGGGGTGAGCTGTAGAAGATATTTGGATTGTTGTAGTTGCCTGTTAGCTGGTGAAGGGAGCGAGCTGTAGAAGATATTTGGATTGTTGTAGTTGCCTGTTAGCTGGTGTAGGGGGTGAGCTGTATAAGATATTTGGATTGTTGTAGCTGCCTTTTAGCTGGTGTAGGGAGTGAGCTGTAGAAGATATTTGGATTGTTGTAGTTGCCTGTTAGCTGGTGTAGGGAGGGAGCTGTAAAAGATATTTGGATTGTTGTAGCTTCCTTTTAGCTGGTGAAGGGAGTGAGCTGTAGAAGATATTTGGATTGTTGTAGTTGCCTGTTAGCTGGTGAAGGGGGTGAGCTGTAGAAGATATTTCGATTGTTGTAGTTGCTTGTTAGCTGGTGTAGGGAGTGAGCTGTAGAAGATATTTGGATTGTTGTAATTGCCTGTTAGCTGGTGTAGGGAGTGAGCTGTAGAAGATATTTGGATTGCTGTAGTTGCCTGTTAGCTGGTGTAGGGAGTGAGCTGTAGAAGATATTTGAATTGTTGTAGTTGCCTGTTAGCTGGTGAAGGAGGTGAGCTGTAGAAGATATTTGGATTGTTGTAGTTGCCTGTTAGCTGGTGTAAGGGGTGAGCTGTAGAAGATATTTGGATTGTTGTAGTTGCCTGTTAGCTGGTGAAGGGAGCGAGCTGTAGAAGATATTTGGATTGTTGTAGTTGCCTGTTAGCTGGTGTAGGGGGTGAGCTGTATAAGATATTTGGATTGTTGTAGCTGCCTTTTAGCTGGTGTAGGGAGTGAGCTGTAGAAGATATTTGGATTGTTGTAGTTGCCTGTTAGCTGGTGTAGGGAGGGAGCTGTAAAAGATATTTGGATTGTTGTAGCTTCCTTTTAGCTGGTGAAGGGAGTGAGCTGTAGAAGATATTTGGATTGTTGTAGTTGCCTGTTAGCTGGTGAAGGGGGTGAGCTGTAGAAGATATTTCGATTGTTGTAGTTGCTTGTTAGCTGGTGTAGGGAGTGAGCTGTAGAAGATATTTGGATTGTTGTAGTTGCCTGTTAGCTGGTGTAGGGAGTGAGCTGTAGAAGATATTTGGATTGCTGTAGTTGCCTGTTAGCTGGTGTAGGGAGTGAGCTGTAGAAGATATTTGAATTGTTGTAGTTGCCTGTTAGCTGGTGTAGGGGGTGAGCTGTAGAAGATATTTGGATTGTTGTAGTTGCCTGTTAGCTGGTGAAGGGGGTGCGCTGTAGAAGATATTTGGATTGTTGTAGTTGCCTGTTAGCTGGTGAATGGGGGGAGCTGTAGAAGATATTTGGATTGTTGTAGTTGCCTGTTAGCTGGTGTAGGGGGTGAGCTGTATAAGATATTTGAATTGTTGTAGCTGCGTTTCAGCTGGTGTAGGGAGTGAGCTGTAGAAGATATTTGGATTGTTGTAGTTGCCTGTTAGCTGGTGTAGGGAGGGAGCTGTAAAAGATATTTGGATTGTTGTAGTTGCCTGTTAGCTGGTGTAGGGAGAGAGCTGTAAAAGATATTTGGATTGTTGTCGCTTCCTTTTAGCTGGTGAAGGGAGTGAGCTGTAGAAGATATTTGGATTGTTCTAGTTGCCTGTTAGCTGGTGTAGGGAGTGCGCTGTAGAAGATATTTGGATTGTTGTAGTTGCCTATTAGCTGGTGTAGGGAGTGAGCTGTAGAAGATATTTGGATTGTTGTAGTTGCCTGTTAGCTGGTGTAGGGGGTGAGCTGTAGAAGATATTTGGATTGTTGTAGTTGCCTGTTAGCTGGTGAAGGGAGTGAGCTGTAGACGATATTTGGATTGTTGTAGTTGCCTGTTAGCTGGTGTAGGGGGTGAGCTGTATAAGATATTTGGATTGTTGTAGCTGCCTTTTAGCTGGTGTAGGGAGTGAGCTGTAGAAGATATTTGGATTGTTGTAGTTGCCTGTTAGCTGGTGTAGGGAGGGAGCTGTAAAAGATATTTGGATTGTTGTAGCTTCCTTTTAGCTGGTGAAGGGAGTGAGCTGTAGAAGATATTTGGATTGTTGTAGTTGCCTGTTAGCTGGTGAAGGGGGTGAGCTGTAGAAGATATTTGGATTGTTGTAGTTGCCTGTTAGCTGGTGAAGGGGGTGAGCTGTAGAAGATATTTGGATTGTTGTAGTTGCCTGTTAGCTGGTGAAGGGGGTGAGCTGTAGAAGATATTTGGATTGCTGCAGTTGCCTGTTAGCTGGTGAAGGGAATGAGCTGTAGAAGATATTTGGATTGTTGTAGTTGCCTGTTAGCTGGTGTAGGGAGTGAGCGGTAGAAGATATTTGGATTGTTGTAGTTGCCTGTTAGCTGGTGAAGGGGGTGAGCTGTAGAAGATATTTGGATTGTTGTAGTTGCCTGTTAGCTGGTGTAGGGAGTGAGCTGTAGAAGATATTTGAATTGTTGTAGTTGCCTGTTAGCTGGTGTAGGGGGTGAGCTGTAGAAGATATTTGGATTGTTGTAGTTGCCTGTTAGCTGGTGAAGGAGGTGAGCTGTAGAAGATATTTGGATTGTTGTAGTTGCCTGTTATCTGGTGTAAGGGGTGAGCTGTAGAAGATATTTGGATTGTTGTAGTTGCCTGTTAGCTGGTGAAGAGAGCGAGCTGTATAAGATATTTGGATTGTTGTAGTTGCCTGTTAGCTGGTGTAGGGAGTGAGCTGTAGAAGATATTTCGATTGTTGTAGTTTCCTGTTAGCTGGTGTAGGGAGTGAGCTGTAGAAGATATTTCGATTGTTGTAGTTGCCTTTTAGCTGGTGTAGGGAGTGAGCTGTAGAAGATATTTGGATTGTTGTAGTTGCTTTTTAGATGGTGTAGGGGGTGAGCTGTAGAAGATATTTGGATTGTTGTAGTTGCATGTTTGCTGGTGAAAGGCGTGCGCTGTAGAAGATATTTGGATTGTTGTAGTTGCCTGTTAGCTGGTGTAGGGGGTGAGCTGTAGAAGATATTTGGATTGTTGTAGTTGCCTGTTAGCTGGTGAAGGAGGTGAGCTGTAGAAGATATTTGGATTGTTGTAGTTGCCTGTTAGCTGGTGTAGGGGGTGAGCTGTAGAAGATATTTCGATTGTTGTAGTTGCCTGTTAGCTGGTGAAGGGAGCGAGCTGTATAAGATATTTGGATTGTTGTAGTTGCCTGTTAGCTGGTGTAGGGAGTGAGCTGTAGAAGATATTTCGATTGTTGTAGTTGCCTGTTAGCTGGTGTAGGGAGTGAGCTGTAGAAGATATTTGGATTGTTGTAGTTGCCTTTTAGCTGGTGTAGGGAGTGAGCTGTAGAAGATATTTGGATTGTTGTAGTTGCCTGTTAGCTGGTGTAGGGGGTGAGCTGTAGAAGATATTTCGATTGTTGTAGTTGCCTTTTGGCTGGTGTAGGGAGTGAGCTGTAGAAGATATTTGGATTGTTGTAGTTGCCTGTTAGCTGGTGTAGGGGGTGAGCTGTAGAAGATATTTGGATTGTTGTAGTTGCCTGTTAGCTGGTGAAGGGGGTGAGCTGTAGAAGATATTTGGATTGTTGTAGTCGCCTGTTAGCTGGTGAAGGGAGTGAGCTGTAGAAGATATTTGGATTGTTGTAGTTGCTTGTTAGCTGGTGTAGGGAGTGAGCTGTAGAAGATATTTGAATTGTTGTAGTTGCCTGTTAGCTGGTGTAGGGAGTGAGCTGTAGAAGATATTTGGATTGTTGTAGTTGCCTGTTAGCTGGTGTAGGGGGTGAGCTGTAGAAGATATTTGGATTGTTGTAGTTGCCTGTTAGCTGGTGAAGGGGGTGAGCTGTAGAAGATGTTTGGATTGTTGTAGTTGCCTGTTAGCTGGTGAAGGGGGTGAGCTGTAGAAGATATTTGGATTGTTGTAGTTGCCTGTTAGCTGGTGTAGGGGGTGAGCTGTATAAGATATTTGGATTGTTGTAGCTGCGTTTTAGCTGGTGTAGGGAGTGAGCTGTAGAAGATATTTGGATTGTTGTAGTTGCCTGTTAGCTGGTGTAGGGAGGGAGCTGTAAAAGATATTTGGATTGTTGTCGCTTCCTTTTAGCTGGTGAAGGGAGTGAGCTGTAGAAGATATTTGGATTGTTCTAGTTGCCTGTTAGCTGGTGAAGGGAGCGAGCTGTAGAAGATATTTGGATTGTTGTAGTTGCCTGTTAGCTGGTGTAGGGGGTGAGCTGTATAAGATATTTGGATTTTTGTAGCTGCCTTTTAGCTGGTGTAGGGAGTGAGCTGTACAAGATATTTGGATTGTTGTAGTTGCCTGTTAGCTGGTGTAGGGAGTGAGCTGTAGAAGATATTTGAATTGTTGTAGTTGCCTGTTAGCTGGTGTAGGGGGTGAGCTGTAGAAGATATTTGGATTGTTGTAGTTGCCTGTTAGCTGGTGAAGGGGGTGCGCTGTAGAAGATATTTGGATTGTTGTAGTTGCCTGTTAGCTGGTGAATGGGGTGAGCTGTAGAAGATATTTGGATTGTTGTAGTTGCCTGTTAGCTGGTGTAGGGGGTGAGCTGTATAAGATATTTGAATTGTTGTAGCTGCGTTTCAGCTGGTGTAGGGAGTGAGCTGTAGAAGATATTTGGATTGTTGTAGTTGCCTGTTAGCTGGTGTAGGGAGGGAGCTGTAGAAGATATTTGGATTGTTGTAGTTGCCTGTTAGCTGGTGTAGGGAGAGAGCTGTAAAAGATATTTGGATTGTTGTCGCTTCCTTTTAGCTGGTGAAGGGGGTGAGCTGTAGAAGATATTTGGATTGTTGTAGTTGCCTGTTAGCTGGTGAAGGGAGTGAGCTGTAGACGATATTTGGATTGTTGTAGTTGCCTGTTAGCTGGTGTAGGGGGTGAGCTGTATAAGATATTTGGATTGTTGTAGCTGCCTTTTAGCTGGTGTAGGGAGTGAGCTGTAGAAGATATTTGGATTGTTGTAGTTGCCTGTTAGCTGGTGTAGGGAGGGAGCTGTAAAAGATATTTGGATTGTTGTAGCTTCCTTTTAGCTGGTGAAGGGAGTGAGCTGTAGAAGATATTTGGATTGTTGTAGTTGCCTGTTAGCTGGTGAAGGGGGTGAGCTGTAGAAGATATTTGGATTGTTGTAGTTGCCTGTTAGCTGGTGAAGGGGGTGAGCTGTAGAAGATATTTGGATTGTTGTAGTTGCCTGTTAGCTGGTGAAGGGGGTGAGCTGTAGAAGATATTTGGATTGCTGCAGTTGCCTGTTAGCTGGTGAAGGGAATGAGCTGTAGAAGATATTTGGATTGTTGTAGTTGCCTCTTAGCTGGTGTAGGGAGTGAGCTGTAGAAGATATTTGGATTGTTGTAGTTGCCTGTTAGCTGGTGAAGGGGGTGAGCTGTAGAAGATATTTGGATTGTTGTAGTTGCCTGTTAGCTGGTGTAGGGAGTGAGCTGTAGAAGATATTTGAATTGTTGTAGTTGCCTGTTAGCTGGTGTAGGGGGTGAGCTGTAGAAGATATTTGGATTGTTGTAGTTGCCTGTTAGCTGGTGAAGGAGGTGAGCTGTAGAAGATATTTGGATTGTTGTAGTTGCCTGTTATCTGGTGTAAGGGGTGAGCTGTAGAAGATATTTGGATTGTTGTAGTTGCCTGTTAGCTGGTGAAGGGAGCGAGCTGTATAAGATATTTGGATTGTTGTAGTTGCCTGTTAGCTGGTGTAGGGAGTGAGCTGTAGAAGATATTTCGATTGTTGTAGTTGCCTGTTAGCTGGTGTAGGGAGTGAGCTGTAGAAGATATTTCGATTGTTGTAGTTGCCTTTTAGCTGGTGTAGGGAGTGAGCTGTAGAAGATATTTGGATTGTTGTAGTTGCTTTTTAGATGGTGTAGGGGGTGAGCTGTAGAAGATATTTAAATTGTTGTAGTTGCCTGTTAGCTGGTGAAAGGCGTGCGCTGTAGAAGATATTTGGATTGTTGTAGTTGCCTGTTAGCTGGTGTAGGGGGTGAGCTGTAGAAGATATTTGGATTGTTGTAGTTGCCTGTTAGCTGGTGAAGGAGGTGAGCTGTAGAAGATATTTGGATTGTTGTAGTTGCCTGTTAGCTGGTGTAGGGGGTGAGCTGTAGAAGATATTTGGATTGTTGTAGTTGCCTGTTAGCTGGTGAAGGGAGCGAGCTGTATAAGATATTTGGATTGTTGTAGTTGCCTGTTAGCTGGTGTAGGGAGTGAGCTGTAGAAGATATTTGGATTGTTGTAGTTGCCTGTTAGCTGGTGTAGGGAGTGAGCTGTAGAAGATATTTGGATTGTTGTAGTTGCCTTTTAGCTGGTGTAGGGAGTGAGCTGTAGAAGATATTTGGATTGTTGTAGTTGCCTGTTAGCTGGTGTAGGGAGTGAGCTGTATAAGATATTTGGATTGTTGTAGCTGCGTTTTAGCTGGTGTAGGGAGTGAGCTGTAGAAGATATTTGGATTGTTGTAGTTGCCTGTTAGCTGGTGTAGGGAGGGAGCTGTAAAAGATATTTGGATTGTTGTCGCTTCCTTTTAGCTGGTGAAGGGAGTGAGCTGTAGAAGATATTTGGATTGTTCTAGTTGCCTGTTAGCTGGTGAAGGGAGCGAGCTGTAGAAGATATTTGGATTGTTGTAGTTGCCTGTTAGCTGGTGTAGGGGGTGAGCTGTATAAGATATTTGGATTGTTGTAGCTGCCTTTTAGCTGGTGTAGGGAGTGAGCTGTACAAGATATTTGGATTGTTGTAGTTGCCTGTTAGCTGGTGTAGGGAGGGAGCTGTAAAAGATATTTGGATTGTTGTAGCTTCCTTTTAGCTGGTGAAGGGAGTGAGCTGTAGAAGATATTTGGATTGTTGTAGTTGCCTGTTAGCTGGTGAAGGGGGTGAGCTGTAGAAGATATTTGGATTGTTGTAGTTGCCTATTAGCTGGTGAAGGGAGCGAGGACTAGAAGATATTTGGATTGTTGTAGTTGCCTGTTAGCTGGTGTAGGGAGTGAGCTGTAGAAGATATTTCGATTGTTGTAGTTGCCTGTTAGCTGGTGTAGGAAGTGAGCTGTAGAAGATATTTCGATTGTTGTAGTTGCCTTTTAGCTGGTGTAGGGAGTGAGCTGTAGAAGATATTTGGATTGTTGTAGTTGCCTGTTAGCTGGTGTAGGGGGTGAGCTGTAGAAGATATTTCGATTGTTGTAGTTGCCTTTTAGCTGGTGTAGGAAGTGAGCTGTAAAAGATATTTGGATTGTTGTAGTTGCCTGTTAGCTGGTGTATTGGGTGAGCTGTAGAAGATATTTGGATTGTTGTAGTTGCCTGTTAGCTGGTGAAGGGAGTGCGCTGTAGAAGATATTTGGATTGTTGTAGTTGCCTGTTAGCTGGTGAAGGGGGTGAACTGTAGAAGATATTTGGATTGTTGCAGTTGCTTGTTAGCTGGTGTAGGGAGTGAGCTGTAGAAGATATTTGGATTGTTGTAGTTGCCTGTTAGCTGGTGTAGGGAGTGAGCTGTAGAAGATATTTGAATTGTTGTAGTTGCCTGTTAGCTGGTGAAAGGGGTGAGCTGTAGAAGATATTTGGATTGTTGTAGTTACCTGTTTGCTGGTGTAGGGAGTGAGCTGTAGAAGATATTTGAATTGTTGTAGTTGCCTGTTAGCTGGTGTAGGGAGGGAGATGTAAAAGATATTTGGATTGTTGTAGCTTCCTTTTAGCTGGTGAAGGGAGTGAGCTGTAGAAGATATTTGGATTGTTGTAGTTGCCTGTTAGCTGGTGTAGGGAGTGATCTGTAGAAGATATTTTGATTGTTGTAGTTGCCTGTTAGCTGGTGAAGGTGGTGAGCTGTAGAAGATATTTGGATTGTTGCAGTTGCCTGTTAGCTAGTGAAGGGAATGAGCTGTAGAAGATATTTGGATTGTTGTAGTTGCCTGTTAGCTGGTGTAGGGAGTGAGCTGTAGACGATATTTGGATTGTTGTAGTTGCCTGTTAGCTGGTGAAGGGGGTGAGCTGTAGAAGATATTTAAATTGTTGTAGTTGCCTGTTAGCTGGTGTAGGGAGTAAGCTGCAGAAGATATTTGAATTGTTGTAGTTGCCTGTTAGCTGGTGTAGGGGGTGAGCTGTAGAAGATATTTGGATTGTTGTAGTTGCCTGTTAGCTGGTGAAGGAGGTGAGCTGTAGAAGATATTTGGATTGTTGTAGTTGCCTGTTAGCTGGTGTAGGGGGTGAGCTGTAGAAGATATTTGGATTGTTGTAGTTGCCTGTTAGCTGGTGAAGGGAGCGAGCTGTAGAAGATATTTGGATTGTTGTAGTTGCCTGTTAGCTGGTGAAGGGGGTGCGCTGTAGAAGATATTTGGATTGTTGTAGTTGCCTGTTAGCTGGTGAATGGGGTGAGCTGTAGAAGATATTTGGATTGTTGTAGTTGCCTGTTAGCTGGTGTAGGGGGTGAGCTGTATAAGATATTTGGATTGTTGTAGCTGCGTTTCAGCTGGTGTAAGGAGTGAGCTGTAGAAGATATTTGGATTGTTGTAGTTGCCTGTTAGCTGGTGTAGGGAGGGAGCTGTAAAAGATATTTGGATTGTTGTAGTTGCCTGTTAGCTGGTGTAGGGAGGGAGCTGTAAAAGATATTTGGATTGTTGTCGCTTCCTTTTAGCTGGTGAAGGGAGCGAGCTGTAGAAGATATTTGGATTGTTCTAGTTGCCTGTTAGCTGGTGTAGGGAGTGAGCTGTAGAAGATATTTGGATTGTTGTAGTTGCCTGTTAGCTGGTGTAGGGAGTGAGCTGTAGAAGATATTTGGATTGTTGTAGTTGCCTGTTAGCTGGTGTAGGGGGTGAGCTGTAGAAGATATTTGGATTGTTGTAGTTGCCTGTTAGCTGGTGAAGGGAGTGAGCTGTAGACGATATTTGGATTGTTGTAGTTGCCTGTTAGCTGGTGTAGGGGGTGAGCTGTATAAGATATTTGGATTGTTGTAGCTGCCTTTTAGCTGGTGTAGGGAGTGAGCTGTAGAAGATATTTGGATTGTTGTAGATGCCTGTTAGCTGGTGTAGGGAGGGAGCTGTAAAAGATATTTGGATTGTTGTAGCTTCCTTTTAGCTGGTGAAGGGAGTGAGCTGTAGAAGATATTTGGATTGTTGTAGTTGCCTGTTAGCTGGTGAAGGGGGTGAGCTGTAGAAGATATTTGGATTGTTGTAGTTGCCTGTTAGCTGGTGAAGGGGGTGAGCTGTAGAAGATATTTGGATTGTTGTAGTTGCCTGTTAGCTGGGGAAGGGGGTGAGCTGTAGAAGATATTTGGATTGCTGCAGTTGCCTGTTAGCTGGTGAAGGGAATGAGCTGTAGAAGATATTTGGATTGTTGTAGTTGCCTGTTAGCTGGTGTAGGGAGTGAGCTGTAGAAGATATTTGGATTGTTGTAGTTGCCTGTTAGCTGGTGAAGGGGGTGAGCTGTAGAAGATATTTGGATTGTTGTAGTTGCCTGTTAGCTGGTGTAGGGAGTGAGCTGTAGAAGATATTTGAATAGTTGTAGTTGCCTGTTAGCTGGTGTAGGGGGTGAGCTGTAGAAGATATTTGGATTGTTGTAGTTGCCTGTTAGCTGGTGAAGGAGGTGAGCTGTAGAAGATATTTGGATTGTTGTAGTTGCCTGTTATCTGGTGTAGGGGGTGAGCTGTAGAAGATATTTGGATTGTTGTAGTTGCCTGTTAGCTGGTGAAGGGAGCGAGCTGTATAAGATATTTGGATTGTTGTAGTTGCCTGTTAGCTGGTGAAGGGAGTGAGCTGTAGACGATATTTCGATTGTTGTAGTTGCCTGTTAGCTGGTGTAGGGAGTGAGCTGTAGAAGATATTTCGATTGTTGTAGTTGCCTTTTAGCTGGTGTAGGGAGTAAGCTGTAGAAGATATTTGGATTGTTGTAGTTGCTTTTTAGATGGTGTAGGGGGTGAGCTGTAGAAGATATTTGGATTGTTGTAGTTGCCTGTTTGCTGGTGAAAGGCGTGCGCTGTAGAAGATATTTGGATTGTTGTAGTTGCCTGTTAGCTGGTGTAGGGGGTGAGCTGTAGAAGATATTTGGATTGTTGTAGTTGCCTGTTAGCTGGTGTAGGGGGTGAGCTGTAGAAGATATTTGGATTGTTGTAGTTGCCTGTTAGCTGGTGAAGGGAGCGAGCTGTAGAAGATATTTCGATTGTTGTAGTTGCCTGTTAGCTGGTGTAGGGAGTGAGCTGTAGAAGATATTTCGATTGTTGTAGTTGCCTGTTAGCTGGTGTAGGGAGTGAGCTGTAGAAGATATTTGGATTGTTGTAGTTGCCTGTTAGCTGGTGTAGGGGGTGAGCTGTAGAAGATATTTGGATTGTTGTAGTTGCCTGTTAGCTGGTGAAGGGATTGAGCTGTAGAAGATATTTGGATTGTTGTAGTCGCCTGTTAGCTGGTGAAGGGGGTGAGCTGTAGAAGATATTTGGATTGTTGTAGTTGCTTGTTAGCTGGTGTAGGGAGTGAGCTGTAGAAGATATTTGAATTGTTGTAGTTGCCTGTTAGCTGGTGTAGGGAGTGAGCTGTAGAAGATATTTGGATTGTTGTAGTTGCCTGTTAGCTGGTGTAGGGAGTGAGCTGTAGAAGATATTTAAATTGTTGTAGTTGCCTGTTAGCTGGTGTAGGGGGTGAGCTGTAGAAGATATTTGGATTGTTGTAGTTGCCTGTTAGCTGGTGAAGGGGGTGAGCTGTAGAAGATGTTTGGATTGTTGTAGTTGCCTGTTAGCTGGTGAAGGGGGTGAGCTGTAGAAGATATTTGGATTGTTGTAGTTGCCTGTTAGCTGGTGTAGGGGGTGAGCTGTATAAGATATTTGGATTGTTGTAGCTGCGTTTTAGCTGGTGTAGGGAGTGAGCTGTAGAAGATATTTGGATTGTTGTAGTTGCCTGTTAGCTGGTGTAGGGAGGGAGCTGTAAAAGATATTTGGATTGTTGTCGCTTCCTTTTAGCTGGTGAAGGGAGTGAGCTGTAGAAGATATTTGGATTGTTCTAGTTGCCTGTTAGCTGGTGTAGGGAGTGAGCTGTAGAAGATATTTGGATTGTTGTAGTTGCCTGTTAGCTGGTGTAGGGAGTGAGCTGTAGAAGATATTTGGATTGTTGTAGTTGCCTTTTAGCTGGTGTAGGGGGTGAGCTGTAGAAGATATTTGGATTGTTGTAGTTGCCTGTTAGCTGGTGAAGGGGGTGAGCTGTAGAAGATATTTGGATTGTTGTAGTTGCCTGTTAGCTGGTGTAGGGGGTGAGCTGTATAAGATATTTGGATTGTTGTAGCTGCCTTTTAGCTGGTGTAGGGAGTGAGCTGTAGAAGATATTTGGATTGTTGTAGTTGCCTGTTAGCTGGTGTAGGGAGGAAGCTGTAAAAGATATTTGGATTGTTGTAGCTTCCTTTTAGCTGGTGAAGGGAGTGAGCTGTAGAAGATATTTGGATTGTTGTAGTTGCCTGTTAGCTGGTGAAGGGGGTGAGCTGTAGAAGATATTTCGATTGTTGTAGTTGCTTGTTAGCTGGTGTAGGGAGTGAGCTGTAGAAGATATTTGGATTGTTGTAGTTGCCTGTTAGCTGGTGTAGGGAGTGAGCTGTAGAAGATATTTGGATTGCTGTAGTTGCCTGTTAGCTGGTGTAGGGAGTGAGCTGTAGAAGATATTTGAATTGTTGTAGTTGCCTGTTAGCTGGTGTAGGGGGTGAGCTGTAGAAGATATTTGGATTGTTGTAGTTGCCTGTTAGCTGGTGAAGGGGGTGCGCTGTAGAAGATATTTGGATTGTTGTAGTTGCCTGTTAGCTGGTGAATGGGGTGAGCTGTAGAAGATATTTGGATTGTTGTAGTTGCCTGTTAGCTGGTGTAGGGGGTGAGCTGTATAAGATATTTGGATTGTTGTAGCTGCGTTTCAGCTGGTGTAGGGAGTGAGCTGTAGAAGATATTTGGATTGTTGTAGTTGCCTGTTAGCTGGTGTAGGGAGGGAGCTGTAAAAGATATTTGGATTGTTGTAGTTGCCTGTTAGCTGGTGTAGGGAGGGAGCTGTAAAAGATATTTGGATTGTTGTCGCTTCCTTTTAGCTGGTGAAGGGAGCGAGCTGTAGAAGATATTTGGATTGTTCTAGTTGCCTGTTAGCTGGTGTAGGGAGTGAGCTGTAGAAGATATTTGGATTGTTGTAGTTGCCTGTTAGCTGGTGTAGGGAGTGAGCTGTAGAAGATATTTGGATTGTTGTAGTTGCCTGTTAGCTGGTGTAGGGGGTGAGCTGTAGAAGATATTTGGATTGTTGTAGTTGCCTGTTAGCTGGTGAAGGGAGTGAGCTGTAGACGATATTTGGATTGTTGTAGTTGCCTGTTAGCTGGTGTAGGGGGTGAGCTGTATAAGATATTTGGATTGTTGTAGCTGCCTTTTAGCTGGTGTAGGGAGTGAGCTGTAGAAGATATTTGGATTGTTGTAGTTGCCTGTTAGCTGGTGTAGGGAGGGAGCTGTAAAAGATATTTGGATTGTTGTAGCTTCCTTTTAGCTGGTGAAGGGAGTGAGCTGTAGAAGATATTTGGATTGTTGTAGTTGCCTGTTAGCTGGTGAAGGGGGTGAGCTGTAGAAAATATTTGGATTGTTGTAGTTGCCTGTTAGCTGGTGAAGGGGGTGAGCTGTAGAAGATATTTGGATTGTTGTAGTTGCCTGTTAGCTGGGGAAGGGGGTGAGCTGTAGAAGATATTTGGATTGCTGCAGTTGCCTGTTAGCTGGTGAAGGGAATGAGCTGTAGAAGATATTTGGATTGTTGTAGTTGCCTGTTAGCTGGTGTAGGGAGTGAGCTGTAGAAGATATTTGGATTGTTGTAGTTGCCTGTTAGCTGGTGAAGGGGGTGAGCTGTAGAAGATATTTGGATTGTTGTAGTTGCCTGTTAGCTGGTGTAGGGAGTGAGCTGTAGAAGATATTTGAATTGTTGTAGTTGCCTGTTAGCTGGTGTAGGGGGTGAGCTGTAGAAGATATTTGGATTGTTGTAGTTGCCTGTTAGCTGGTGAAGGAGGTGAGCTGTAGAAGATATTTGGATTGTTGTAGTTGCCTGTTATCTGGTGTAGGGGGTGAGCTGTAGAAGATATTTGGATTGTTGTAGTTGCCTGTTAGCTGGTGAAGGGAGCGAGCTGTATAAGATATTTGGATTGTTGTAGTTGCCTGTTAGCTGGTGTTGGGAGTGAGCTGTAGAAGATATTTCGATTGTTGTAGTTGCCTGTTAGCTGGTGTAGGGAGTGAGCTGTAGAAGATATTTCGATTGTTGTAGTTGCCTTTTAGCTGGTGTAGGGAGTGAGCTGTAGAAGATATTTGGATTGTTGTAGTTGCTTTTTAGATGGTGTAGGGGGTGAGCTGTAGAAGATATTTGGATTGTTGTAGTTGCCTGTTTGCTGGTGAAAGGCGTGCGCTGTAGAAGATATTTGGATTGTTGTAGTTGCCTGTTAGCTGGTGTAGGGGGTGAGCTGTAGAAGATATTTGGATTGTTGTAGTTGCCTGTTAGCTGGTGTAGGGGGTGAGCTGTAGAAGATATTTGGATTGTTGTAGTTGCCTGTTAGCTGGTGAAGGGAGCGAGCTGTATAAGATATTTGGATTGTTGTAGTTGCCTGTTAGCTGGTGTAGGGAGTGAGCTGTAGAAGATATTTCGATTGTTGTAGTTGCCTGTTAGCTGGTGTAGGGAGTGAGCTGTAGAAGATATTTGGATTGTTGTAGTTGCCTTTTAGCTGGTGTAGGGAGTGAGCTGTAGAAGATATTTGGATTGTTGTAGTTGCCTGTTAGCTGGTGTAGGGGGTGAGCTGTAGAAGATATTTCGATTGTTGTAGTTGCCTTTTAGCTGGTGTAGGGAGTGAGCTGTAGAAGATATTTGGATTGTTGTAGTTGCCTGTTAGCTGGTGTAGGGGGTGAGCGGTAGAAGATATTTGGATTGTTGTAGTTGCCTGTTAGCTGGTGAAGGGGGTGAGCTGTAGAAGATATTTGGATTGTTGTAGTCGCCTGTTAGCTGGTGAAGGGGGTGAGCTGTAGAAGATATTTGGATTGTTGTAGTTGCTTGTTAGCTGGTGTAGGGAGTGAGCTGTAGAAGATATTTGAATTGTTGTAGTTGCCTGTTAGCTGGTGTAGGGAGTGAGCTGTAGAAGATATTTGGATTGTTGTAGTTGCCTGTTAGCTGGTGTAGGGAGTGAGCTGTAGAAGATATTTAAATTGTTGTAGTTGCCTGTTAGCTGGTGTAGGGAGGGAGCTGTAAAAGATATTTGGATTGTTGTAGCTTCCTTTTAGCTGGTGAAGGGAGTGAGCTGTAGAAGATATTTGGATTGTTGTAGTTGCCTGTTAGCTGGTGAAGGGGGTGAGCTGTAGAAGATATTTGGATTGTTGTAGTTGCCTGTTAGCTGGTGAAGGGGGTGAGCTGTAGAAGATATTTGGATTGTTGTAGTTGCCTGTTAGCTGGGGAAGGGGGTGAGCTGTAGAAGATATTTGGATTGCTGCAGTTGCCTGTTAGCTGGTGAAGGGAATGAGCTGTAGAAGATATTTGGATTGTTGTAGTTGCCTGTTAGCTGGTGTAGGGAGTGAGCTGTAGAAGATATTTGGATTGTTGTAGTTGCCTGTTAGCTGGTGAAGGGGGTGAGCTGTAGAAGATATTTGGATTGTTGTAGTTGCCTGTTAGCTGGTGTAGGGAGTGAGCTGTAGAAAATATTTGAATTGTTGTAGTTGCCTGTTAGCTGGTGTAGGGGGTGAGCTGTAGAAGATATTTGGATTGTTGTAGTTGCCTGTTAGCTGGTGAAGGAGGTGAGCTGTAGAAGATATTTGGATTGTTGTAGTTGCCTGTTATCTGGTGTAGGGGGTGAGCTGTAGAAGATATTTGGATTGTTGTAGTTGCCTGTTAGCTGGTGAAGGGAGCGAGCTGTATAAGATATTTGGATTGTTGTAGTTGCCTGTTAGCTGGTGTTGGGAGTGAGCTGTAGAAGATATTTCGATTGTTGTAGTTGCCTGTTAGCTGGTGTAGGGAGTGAGCTGTAGAAGATATTTCGATTGTTGTAGTTGCCTTTTAGCTGGTGTAGGGAGTGAGCTGTAGAAGATATTTGGATTGTTGTAGTTGCTTTTTAGATGGTGTAGGGGGTGAGCTGTAGAAGATATTTGGATTGTTGTAGTTGCCTGTTTGCTGGTGAAAGGCGTGCGCTGTAGAAGATATTTGGATTGTTGTAGTTGCCTGTTAGCTGGTGTAGGGGGTGAGCTGTAGAAGATATTTGGATTGTTGTAGTTGCCTGTTAGCTGGTGTAGGGGGTGAGCTGTAGAAGATATTTGGATTGTTGTAGTTGCCTGTTAGCTGGTGAAGGGAGCGAGCTGTATAAGATATTTGGATTGTTGTAGTTGCCTGTTAGCTGGTGTAGGGAGTGAGCTGTAGAAGATATTTCGATTGTTGTAGTTGCCTGTTAGCTGGTGTAGGGAGTGAGCTGTAGAAGATATTTGGATTGTTGTAGTTGCCTTTTAGCTGGTGTAGGGAGTGAGCTGTAGAAGATATTTGGATTGTTGTAGTTGCCTGTTAGCTGGTGTAGGGGGTGAGCTGTAGAAGATATTTCGATTGTTGTAGTTGCCTTTTAGCTGGTGTAGGGAGTGAGCTGTAGAAGATATTTGGATTGTTGTAGTTGCCTGTTAGCTGGTGTAGGGGGTGAGCTGTAGAAGATATTTGGATTGTTGTAGTTGCCTGTTAGCTGGTGAAGGGGGTGAGCTGTAGAAGATATTTGGATTGTTGTAGTCGCCTGTTAGCTGGTGAAGGGGGTGAGCTGTAGAAGATATTTGGATTGTTGTAGTTGCTTGTTAGCTGGTGTAGGGAGTGAGCTGTAGAAGATATTTGAATTGTTGTAGTTGCCTGTTAGCTGGTGTAGGGAGTGAGCTGTAGAAGATATTTGGATTGTTGTAGTTGCCTGTTAGCTGGTGTAGGGAGTGAGCTGTAGAAGATATTTAAATTGTTGTAGTTGCCTGTTAGCTGGTGTAGGGGGTGAGCTGTAGAAGATATTTGGATTGTTGTAGTTGCCTGTTAGCTGGTGAAGGGGGTGAGCTGTAGAAGATGTTTGGATTGTTGTAGTTGCCTGTTAGCTGGTGAAGGGGGTGAGCTGTAGAAGATATTTGGATTGTTGTAGTTGCCTGTTAGCTGGTGTAGGGGGTGAGCTGTATAAGATATTTGGATTGTTGTAGCTGCGTTTTAGCTGGTGTAGGGAGTGAGCTGTAGAAGATATTTGGATTGTTGTAGTTGCCTGTTAGCTGGTGTAGGGAGGGAGCTGTAAAAGATATTTGGATTGTTGTCGCTTCCTTTTAGCTGGTGAAGGGAGTGAGCTGTAGAAGATATTTGGATTGTTCTAGTTGCCTATTAGCTGGTGTAGGGAGTGAGCTGTAGAAGATATTTGGATTGTTGTAGTTGCCTGTTAGCTGGTGTAGGGAGTGAGCTGTAGAAGATATTTGGATTGTTGTAGTTGCCTTTTAGCTGGTGTAGGGGGTGAGCTGTAGAAGATATTTGGATTGTTGTAGTTGCCTGTTAGCTGGTGAAGGGGGTGAGCTGTAGAAGATATTTGGATTGTTGTAGTTGCCTGTTAGCTGGTGTAGGGGGTGAGCTGTATAAGATATTTGGATTGTTGTAGCTGCCTTTTAGCTGGTGTAGGGAGTGAGCTGTAGAAGATATTTGGATTGTTGTAGTTGCCTGTTAGCTGGTGTAGGGAGGAAGCTGTAAAAGATATTTGGATTGTTGTAGCTTCCTTTTAGCTGGTGAAGGGAGTGAGCTGTAGAAGATATTTGGATTGTTGTAGTTGCCTGTTAGCTGGTGAAGGGGGTGAGCTGTAGAAGATATTTGGATTGTTGTAGTTGCTTGTTAGCTGGTGTAGGGGGTGAGCTGTAGAAGATATTTGGATTGTTGTAGTTGCCTGTTAGCTGGTGTAGGGAGTGAGCTGTAGAAGATATTTGGATTGTTGTAGTTGCCTGTTAGCTGGTGTAGGGAGTGATCTGTAGAATATATTTTGATTGTTGTAGTTGCCTGTTAGCTGGTGAAGGTGGTGAGCTGTAGAAGATATTTGGATTGTTGCAGTTGCCTGTTAGCTGGTGAAGGGAATGAGCTGTGGAAGATATTTGGATTGTTGTAGTTGCCTGTTAGCTGGTGTAGGGAGTGAGCTGTAGACGATATTTGGATTGTTGTAGTTGCCTGTTAGCTGGTGAAGGAGGTGAGCTGTAGAAGATATTTGGGTTGTTGTAGTTGCCTGTTAGCTGGTGTAGGGAGTGAGCTGCAGAAGATATTTGAATTGTTGTAGTTGCCTGTTAGCTGGTGTAGGGGGTGAGCTGTAGAAGATATTTGGATTGTTGTAGTTGCCTGTCAGCTGGTGAAGGAGGTGAGCTGTAGAAGATATTTGGATTGTTGTAGTTGCCTGTTAGCTGGTGCAGGGGGTGAGCTGTAGAAGATATTTGGATTGTTGTAGTTGCCTATTAGCTGGTGAAGGGAGCGAGGACTAGAAGATATTTGGATTGTTGTAGTTGCCTGTTAGCTGGTGTAGGGAGTGAGCTGTAGAATATATTTCGATTGTTGTAGTTGCCTGTTAGCTGGTGTAGGGAGTGAGCTGTAGAAGATATTTCGATTGTTGTAGTTGCCTTTTAGCTGGTGTAGGGAGTGAGCTGTAGAAGATATTTGGATTGTTGTAGTTGCCTGTTAGCTGGTGTAGGGGGTGAGCTGTATAAGATATTTCGATTGTTGTAGTTGCCTGTTAGCTGGTGTAGGGAGTGAGCTGTAGAAGATATTTGGATTGTTGTAGTTGCCTGTTAGCTGGTGTAGGGAGTGAGCTGTAGAAGATATTTCGATTGTTGTAGTTGCCTTTTAGCTGGTGTAGGGAGTGAGCTGTAGAAGATATTTGGATTGTTGTAGTTGCTTTTTAGATGGTGTAGGGGGTGAGCTGTAGAAGATATTTGGATTGTTGTAGTTGCCTGTTTGCTGGTGAAAGGCGTGCGCTGTAGAAGATATTTGGATTGTTGTAGTTGCCTGTTAGCTGGTGTAGGGGGTGAGCTGTAGAAGATATTTGGATTGTTGTAGTTGCCTGTTAGCTGGTGTAGGGGGTGAGCTGTAGAAGATATTTGGATTGTTGTAGTTGCCTGTTAGCTGGTGAAGGGAGCGAGCTGTATAAGATATTTGGATTGTTGTAGTTGCCTGTTAGCTGGTGTAGGGAGTGAGCTGTAGAAGATATTTGGATTGTTGTAGTTGCCTGTTAGCTGGTGTAGGGAGTGAGCTGTAGAAGATATTTGGATTGTTGTAGTTGCCTTTTAGCTGGTGTAGGGAGTGAGCTGTAGAAGATATTTGGATTGTTGTAGTTGCCTGTTAGCTGGTGTAGGGGGTGAGCTGTAGAAGATATTTCGATTGTTGTAGTTGCCTTTTAGCTGGTGTAGGGAGTGAGCTGTAGAAGATATTTGGATTGTTGTAGTTGCCTGTTAGCTGGTGTAGGGGGTGAGCTGTAGAAGATATTTGGATTGTTGTAGTTGCCTGTTAGCTGGTGAAGGGGGTGAGCTGTAGAAGATATTTGGATTGTTGTAGTCGCCTGTTAGCTGGTGAAGGGGGTGAGCTGTAGAAGATATTTGGATTGTTGTAGTTGCTTGTTAGCTGGTGTAGGGAGTGAGCTGTAGAAGATATTTGAATTGTTGTAGTTGCCTGTTAGCTGGTGTAGGGAGTGAGCTGTAGAAGATATTTGGATTGTTGTAGTTGCCTGTTAGCTGGTGTAGGGAGTGAGCTGTAGAAGATATTTAAATTGTTGTAGTTGCCTGTTAGCTGGTGTAGGGGGTGAGCTGTAGAAGATATTTGGATTGTTGTAGTTGCCTGTTAGCTGGTGAAGGGGGTGAGCTGTAGAAGATGTTTGGATTGTTGTAGTTGCCTGTTAGCTGGTGAAGGGGGTGAGCTGTAGAAGATATTTGGATTGTTGTAGTTGCCTGTTAGCTGGTGTAGGGGGTGAGCTGTATAAGATATTTGGATTGTTGTAGCTGCGTTTTAGCTGGTGTAGGGATTGAGCTGTAGAAGATATTTGGATTGTTGTAGTTGCCTGTTAGCTGGTGTAGGGAGGGAGCTGTAAAAGATATTTGGATTGTTGTCGCTTCCTTTTAGCTGGTGAAGGGAGTGAGCTGTAGAAGATATTTGGATTGTTCTAGTTGCCTGTTAGCTGGTGTAGGGAGTGAGCTGTAGAAGATATTTGGATTGTTGTAGTTGCCTGTTAGCTGGTGTAGGGAGTGAGCTGTAGAAGATATTTGGATTGTTGTAGTTGCCTTTTAGCTGGTGTAGGGGGTGAGCTGTAGAAGATATTTGGATTGTTGTAGTTGCCTGTTAGCTGGTGAAGGGGGTGAGCTGTAGAAGATATTTGGATTGTTGTAGTTGCCTGTTAGCTGGTGTAGGGGGTGAGCTGTATAAGATATTTGGATTGTTGTAGCTGCCTTTTAGCTGGTGTAGGGAGTGAGCTGTAGAAGATATTTGGATTGTTGTAGTTGCCTGTTAGCTGGTGTAGGGAGGAAGCTGTAAAAGATATTTGGATTGTTGTAGCTTCCTTTTAGCTGGTGAAGGGAGTGAGCTGTAGAAGATATTTGGATTGTTGTAGTTGCCTGTTAGCTGGTGAAGGGGGTGAGCTGTAGAAGATATTTGGATTGTTGTAGTTGCTTGTTAGCTGGTGTAGGGGGTGAGCTGTAGAAGATATTTGGATTGTTGTAGTTGCCTGTTAGCTGGTGTAGGGAGTGAGCTGTAGAAGATATTTGGATTGTTGTAGTTGCCTGTTAGCTGGTGTAGGGAGTGATCTGTAGAAGATATTTTGATTGTTGTAGTTGCCTGTTAGCTGGTGAAGGTGGTGAGCTGTAGAAGATATTTGGATTGTTGCAGTTGCCTGTTAGCTGGTGAAGGGAATGAGCTGTGGAAGATATTTGGATTGTTGTAGTTGCCTGTTAGCTGGTGTAGGGAGTGAGCTGTAGACGATATTTGGATTGTTGTAGTTGCCTGTTAGCTGGTGAAGGAGGTGAGCTGTAGAAGATATTTGGATTGTTGTAGTTGCCTGTTAGCTGGTGTAGGGAGTGAGCTGCAGAAGATATTTGAATTGTTGTAGTTGCCTGTTAGCTGGTGTAGGGGGTGAGCTGTAGAAGATATTTGGATTGTTGTAGTTGCCTGTTAGCTGGTGAAGGAGGTGAGCTGTAGAAGATATTTGGATTGTTGTAGTTGCCTGTTAGCTGGTGTAGGGGGTGAGCTGTAGAAGATATTTGGATTGTTGTAGTTGCCTGTTAGCTGGTGAAGGGAGCGAGGACTAGAAGATATTTGGATTGTTGTAGTTGCCTGTTAGCTGGTGTAGGGAGTGAGCTGTAGAATATATTTCGATTGTTGTAGTTGCCTGTTAGCTGGTGTAGGGAGTGAGCTGTAGAAGATATTTCGATTGTTGTAGTTGCCTTTTAGCTGGTGTAGGGAGTGAGCTGTAGAAGATATTTGGATTGTTGTAGTTGCCTGTTAGCTGGTGTAGGGGGTGAGCTGTAGAAGATATTTCGATTGTTGTAGTTGCCTTTTAGCTGGTGTAGGGCGTGAGCTGTAGAAGATATTTGGATTGTTGTAGTTTCCTGTTAGCTGGTGTATTGGGTGAGCTGTAGAAGATATTTGGATTGTTGTAGTTGCCTGTTAGCTGGTGAAGGGAGTGCGCTGTAGAAGATATTTGGATTGTTGTAGTTGCCTGTTAGCTGGTGAAGGGGGTGAGCTGTAGAAGATATTTGGATTGTTGTAGTTGCTTGTTAGCTGGTGTAGGGAGTGAGCTGTAGAAGATATTTGGATTGTTGTAGTTGCCTGTTAGCTGGTGTAGGGAGTGAGCTGTAGAAGATATTTGGATTGTTGTAGTTGCCTGTTAGCTGGTGTAGGGAGTGAGCTGTAGAAGATATTTAAATTGTTGTAGTTGCCTGTTAGCTGGTGTAGGGGGTGAGCTGTAGAAGATATTTGGATTGTTGTAGTTGCCTGTTAGCTGGTGAAGGGGGTGAGCTGTAGAAGATGTTTGGATTGTTGTAGTTGCCTGTTAGCTGGTGAAGGGGGTGAGCTGTAGAAGATATTTGGATTGTTGTAGTTTCCTGTTAGCTGGTGTAGGGGGTGAGCTGTATAAGATATTTGGATTGTTGTAGCTGCGTTTTAGCTGGTGTAGGGAGTGAGCTGTAGAAGATATTTGGATTGTTGTAGTTGCCTGTTAGCTGGTGTAGGGAGGGAGCTGTAAAAGATATTTGGATTGTTGTCGCTTCCTTTTAGCTGGTGAAGGGAGTGAGCTGTAGAAGATATTTGGATTGTTCTAGTTGCCTGTTAGCTGGTGTAGGGAGTGAGCTGTAGAAGATATTTGGATTGTTGTAGTTGCCTGTTAGCTGGTGTAGGGAGTGAGCTGTAGAAGATATTTGGATTGTTGTAGTTGCCTTTTAGCTGGTGTAGGGGGTGAGCTGTAGAAGATATTTGGATTGTTGTAGTTGCCTGTTAGCTGGTGAAGGGGGTGAGCTGTAGAAGATATTTGGATTGTTGTAGTTGCCTGTTAGCTGGTGTAGGGGGTGAGCTGTATAAGATATTTGGATTGTTGTAGCTGCCTTTTAGCTGGTGTAGGGAGTGAGCTGTAGAAGATATTTGGATTGTTGTAGTTGCCTGTTAGCTGGTGTAGGGAGGAAGCTGTAAAAGATATTTGGATTGTTGTAGCTTCCTTTTAGCTGGTGAAGGGAGTGAGCTGTAGAAGATATTTGGATTGTTGTAGTTGCCTGTTAGCTGGTGAAGGGGGTGAGCTGTAGAAGATATTTGGATTGTTGTAGTTGCTTGTTAGCTGGTGTAGGGGGTGAGCTGTAGAAGATATTTGGATTGTTGTAGTTGCCTGTTAGCTGGTGTAGGGAGTGAGCTGTAGAAGATATTTGGATTGTTGTAGTTGCCTGTTAGCTGGTGTAGGGAGTGATCTGTAGAAGATATTTTGATTGTTGTAGTTGCCTGTTAGCTGGTGAAGGTGGTGAGCTGTAGAAGATATTTGGATTGTTGCAGTTGCCTGTTAGCTGGTGAAGGGAATGAGCTGTGGAAGATATTTGGATTGTTGTAGTTGCCTGTTAGCTGGTGTAGGGAGTGAGCTGTAGACGATATTTGGATTGTTGTAGTTGCCTGTTAGCTGGTGAAGGAGGTGAGCTGTAGAAGATATTTGGATTGTTGTAGTTGCCTGTTAGCTGGTGTAGGGAGTGAGCTGCAGAAGATATTTGAATTGTTGTAGTTGCCTGTTAGCTGGTGTAGGGGGTGAGCTGTAGAAGATATTTGGATTGTTGTAGTTGCCTGTTAGCTGGTGAAGGAGGTGAGCTGTAGAAGATATTTGGATTGTTGTAGTTGCCTGTTAGCTGGTGTAGGGGGTGAGCTGTAGAAGATATTTGGATTGTTGTAGTTGCCTGTTAGCTGGTGAAGGGAGCGAGGACTAGAAGATATTTGGATTGTTGTAGTTGCCTGTTAGCTGGTGTAGGGAGTGAGCTGTAGAATATATTTCGATTGTTGTAGTTGCCTGTTAGCTGGTGTAGGGAGTGAGCTGTAGAAGATATTTCGATTGTTGTAGTTGCCTTTTAGCTGGTGTAGGGAGTGAGCTGTAGAAGATATTTGGATTGTTGTAGTTGCCTGTTAGCTGGTGTAGGGGGTGAGCTGTAGAAGATATTTCGATTGTTGTAGTTGCCTTTTAGCTGGTGTAGGGAGTGAGCTGTAGAAGATATTTGGATTGTTGTAGTTTCCTGCTAGCTGGTGTATTGGGTGAGCTGTAGAAGATATTTGGATTGTTGTAGTTGCCTGTTAGCTGGTGAAGGGAGTGCGCTGTAGAAGATATTTGGATTGTTGTAGTTGCCTGTTAGCTGGTGAAGGGGGTGAGCTGTAGAAGATATTTGGATTGTTGTAGTTGCTTGTTAGCTGGTGTAGGGAGTGAGCTGTAGAAGATATTTGGATTGTTGTAGTTGCCTGTTAGCTGGTGTAGGGAGTGAGCTGTAGAAGATATTTGAATTGTTGTAGTTGCCTGTTAGCTGGTGAAAGGGGTGAGCTGTAGAAGATATTTGGATTGTTGTAGTTGCCTGTTTGCTGGTGTAGGGAGTGAGCTGTAGAAGATATTTGAATTGTTGTAGTTGCCTGTTAGCTGGTGTAGGGAGGGAGATGTAAAAGATATTTGGATTGTTGTAGCTTCCTTTTAGCTGGTGAAGGGAGTGAGGTGTAGAAGATATTTGGATTGTTGTAGTTGCCTGTTAGCTGGTGAAGGGGGTGAGCTGTAGAAGATATTTGGATTGTTGTAGTTGCTTTTTAGATGGTGTAGGGGGTGAGCTGTAGAAGATATTTGGATTGTTGTAGTTGCCTGTTTGCTGGTGAAAGGCGTGCGCTGTAGAAGATATTTGGATTGTTGTAGTTGCCTGTTAGCTGGTGTAGGGAGTGAGCTGTAGAAGATATTTGGATTGTTGTAGTTGCCTGTTAGCTGGTGTAGGGAGTGATCTGTAGAAGATATTTTGATTGTTGTAGTTGCCTGTTAGCTGGTGAAGGGGGTGAGCTGTAGAAGATATTTGGATTGTTGTAGTTGCCTGTTAGCTGGTGTAGGGGGTGAGCTGTATAAGATATTTAGATTGTTGTAGCTGCCTTTTAGCTGGTGTAGGGAGTGAGCTGTAGAAGATATTTGGATTGTTGTAGTTGCCTGTTAGCTGGTGTAGGGAGGAAGCTGTAAAAGATATTTGGATTGTTGTAGCTTCCTTTTAGCTGGTGAAGGGAGTGAGCTGTAGAAGATATTTGGATTGTTGTAGTTGCCTGTTAGCTGGTGAAGGGGGTGAGCTGTAGAAGATATTTGGATTGTTGTAGTTGCTTGTTAGCTGGTGTAGGGGGTGAGCTGTAGAAGATATTTGGATTGTTGTAGTTGCCTGTTAGCTGGTGTAGGGAGTGAGCTGTAGAAGATATTTGGATTGTTGTAGTTGCCTGTTAGCTGGTGTAGGGAGTGATCTGTAGAAGATATTTTGATTGTTGTAGTTGCCTGTTAGCTGGTGAAGGTGGTGAGCTGTAGAAGATATTTGGATTGTTGCAGTTGCCTGTTAGCTGGTGAAGGGAATGAGCTGTGGAAGATATTTGGATTGTTGTAGTTGCCTGTTAGCTGGTGTAGGGAGTGAGCTGTAGACGATATTTGGATTGTTGTAGTTGCCTGTTAGCTGGTGAAGGAGGTGAGCTGTAGAAGATATTTGGATTGTTGTAGTTGCCTGTTAGCTGGTGTAGGGAGTGAGCTGCAGAAGATATTTGAATTGTTGTAGTTGCCTGTTAGCTGGTGTAGGGGGTGAGCTGTAGAAGATATTTGGATTGTTGTAGTTGCCTGTCAGCTGGTGAAGGAGGTGAGCTGTAGAAGATATTTGGATTGTTGTAGTTGCCTGTTAGCTGGTGCAGGGGGTGAGCTGTAGAAGATATTTGGATTGTTGTAGTTGCCTATTAGCTGGTGAAGGGAGCGAGGACTAGAAGATATTTGGATTGTTGTAGTTGCCTGTTAGCTGGTGTAGGGAGTGAGCTGTAGAAGATATTTGGATTGTTGTAGTTGCCTGTTAGCTGGTGTAGGGAGTGATCTGTAGAAGATATTTTGATTGTTGTAGTTGCCTGTTAGCTGGTGAAGGTGGTGAGCTGTAGAAGATATTTGGATTGTTGCAGTTGCCTGTTAGCTGGTGAAGGGAATGAGCTGTGGAAGATATTTGGATTGTTGTAGTTGCCTGTTAGCTGGTGTAGGGAGTGAGCTGTAGACGATATTTGGATTGTTGTAGTTGCCTGTTAGCTGGTGAAGGAGGTGAGCTGTAGAAGATATTTGGATTGTTGTAGTTGCCTGTTAGCTGGTGTAGGGAGTGAGCTGCAGAAGATATTTGAATTGTTGTAGTTGCCTGTTAGCTGGTGTAGGGGGTGAGCTGTAGAAGATATTTGGATTGTTGTAGTTGCCTGTCAGCTGGTGAAGGAGGTGAGCTGTAGAAGATATTTGGATTGTTGTAGTTGCCTGTTAGCTGGTGCAGGGGGTGAGCTGTAGAAGATATTTGGATTGTTGTAGTTGCCTATTAGCTGGTGAAGGGAGCGAGGACTAGAAGATATTTGGATTGTTGTAGTTGCCTGTTAGCTGGTGTAGGGAGTGAGCTGTAGAATATATTTCGATTGTTGTAGTTGCCTGTTAGCTGGTGTAGGGAGTGAGCTGTAGAAGATATTTCGATTGTTGTAGTTGCCTTTTAGCTGGTGTAGGGAGTGAGCTGTAGAAGATATTTGGATTGTTGTAGTTGCCTGTTAGCTGGTGTAGGGGGTGAGCTGTATAAGATATTTGGATTGTTGTAGTTGCCTGTTAGCTGGTGTAGGGAGTGAGCTGTAGAAGATATTTGGATTGTTGTAGTTGCCTGTTAGCTGGTGTAGGGAGTGAGCTGTAGAAGATATTTCGATTGTTGTAGTTGCCTTTTAGCTGGTGTAGGGAGTGAGCTGTAGAAGATATTTGGATTGTTGTAGTTGCTTTTTAGATGGTGTAGGGGGTGAGCTGTAGAAGATATTTGGATTGTTGTAGTTGCCTGTTTGCTGGTGAAAGGCGTGCGCTGTAGAAGATATTTGGATTGTTGTAGTTGCCTGTTAGCTGGTGTAGGGGGTGAGCTGTAGAAGATATTTGGATTGTTGTAGTTGCCTGTTAGCTGGTGTAGGGGGTGAGCTGTAGAAGATATTTGGATTGTTGTAGTTGCCTGTTAGCTGGTGAAGGGAGCGAGCTGTATAAGATATTTGGATTGTTGTAGTTGCCTGTTAGCTGGTGTAGGGAGTGAGCTGTAGAAGATATTTGGATTGTTGTAGTTGCCTGTTAGCTGGTGTAGGGAGTGAGCTGTAGAAGATATTTGGATTGTTGTAGTTGCCTTTTAGCTGGTGTAGGGAGTGAGCTGTAGAAGATATTTGGATTGTTGTAGTTGCCTGTTAGCTGGTGTAGGGGGTGAGCTGTAGAAGATATTTCGATTGTTGTAGTTGCCTTTTAGCTGGTGTAGGGAGTGAGCTGTAGAAGATATTTGGATTGTTGTAGTTGCCTGTTAGCTGGTGTAGGGGGTGAGCTGTAGAAGATATTTGGATTGTTGTAGTTGCCTGTTAGCTGGTGAAGGGGGTGAGCTGTAGAAGATATTTGGATTGTTGTAGTCGCCTGTTAGCTGGTGAAGGGGGTGAGCTGTAGAAGATATTTGGATTGTTGTAGTTGCTTGTTAGCTGGTGTAGGGAGTGAGCTGTAGAAGATATTTGAATTGTTGTAGTTGCCTGTTAGCTGGTGTAGGGAGTGAGCTGTAGAAGATATTTGGATTGTTGTAGTTGCCTGTTAGCTGGTGTAGGGAGTGAGCTGTAGAAGATATTTAAATTGTTGTAGTTGCCTGTTAGCTGGTGTAGGGGGTGAGCTGTAGAAGATATTTGGATTGTTGTAGTTGCCTGTTAGCTGGTGAAGGGGGTGAGCTGTAGAAGATGTTTGGATTGTTGTAGTTGCCTGTTAGCTGGTGAAGGGGGTGAGCTGTAGAAGATATTTGGATTGTTGTAGTTGCCTGTTAGCTGGTGTAGGGGGTGAGCTGTATAAGATATTTGGATTGTTGTAGCTGCGTTTTAGCTGGTGTAGGGAGTGAGCTGTAGAAGATATTTGGATTGTTGTAGTTGCCTGTTAGCTGGTGTAGGGAGGGAGCTGTAAAAGATATTTGGATTGTTGTCGCTTCCTTTTAGCTGGTGAAGGGAGTGAGCTGTAGAAGATATTTGGATTGTTCTAGTTGCCTGTTAGCTGGTGTAGGGAGTGAGCTGTAGAAGATATTTGGATTGTTGTAGTTGCCTGTTAGCTGGTGTAGGGAGTGAGCTGTAGAAGATATTTGGATTGTTGTAGTTGCCTTTTAGCTGGTGTAGGGGGTGAGCTGTAGAAGATATTTGGATTGTTGTAGTTGCCTGTTAGCTGGTGAAGGGGGTGAGCTGTAGAAGATATTTGGATTGTTGTAGTTGCCTGTTAGCTGGTGTAGGGGGTGAGCTGTATAAGATATTTGGATTGTTGTAGCTGCCTTTTAGCTGGTGTAGGGAGTGAGCTGTAGAAGATATTTGGATTGTTGTAGTTGCCTGTTAGCTGGTGTAGGGAGGAAGCTGTAAAAGATATTTGGATTGTTGTAGCTTCCTTTTAGCTGGTGAAGGGAGTGAGCTGTAGAAGATATTTGGATTGTTGTAGTTGCCTGTTAGCTGGTGTAGGGAGTGAGCTGTAGAAGATATTTGGATTGTTGTAGTTGCCTGTTAGCTGGTGTAGGGAGTGATCTGTAGAAGATATTTTGATTGTTGTAGTTGCCTGTTAGCTGGTGAAGGTGGTGAGCTGTAGAAGATATTTGGATTGTTGCAGTTGCCTGTTAGCTGGTGAAGGGAATGAGCTGTGGAAGATATTTGGATTGTTGTAGTTGCCTGTTAGCTGGTGTAGGGAGTGAGCTGTAGACGATATTTGGATTGTTGTAGTTGCCTGTTAGCTGGTGAAGGAGGTGAGCTGTAGAAGATATTTGGATTGTTGTAGTTGCCTGTTAGCTGGTGTAGGGAGTGAGCTGCAGAAGATATTTGAATTGTTGTAGTTGCCTGTTAGCTGGTGTAGGGGGTGAGCTGTAGAAGATATTTGGATTGTTGTAGTTGCCTGTTAGCTGGTGAAGGAGGTGAGCTGTATAAGATATTTGGATTGTTGTAGTTGCCTGTTAGCTGGTGTAGGGGGTGAGCTGTAGAAGATATTTGGATTGTTGTAGTTGCCTGTTAGCTGGTGAAGGGAGCGAGGACTAGAAGATATTTGGATTGTTGTAGTTGCCTGTTAGCTGGTGTAGGGAGTGAGCTGTAGAATATATTTCGATTGTTGTAGTTGCCTGTTAGCTGGTGTAGGGAGTGAGCTGTAGAAGATATTTCGATTGTTGTAGTTGCCTTTTAGCTGGTGTAGGGAGTGAGCTGTAGAAGATATTTGGATTGTTGTAGTTGCCTGTTAGCTGGTTTAGGGGGTGAGCTGTAGAAGATATTTCGATTGTTGTAGTTGCCTTTTAGCTGGTGTAGGGAGTGAGCTGTAGAAGATATTTGGATTGTTGTAGTTTCCTGTTAGCTGGTGTATTGGGTGAGCTGTAGAAGATATTTGGATTGTTGTAGTTGCCTGTTAGCTGGTGAAGGGAGTGCGCTGTAGAAGATATTTGGATTGTTGTAGTTGCCTGTTAGCTGGTGAAGGGGGTGAGCTGTAGAAGATATTTGGATTGTTGTAGTTGCTTGTTAGCTGGTGTAGGGAGTGAGCTGTAGAAGATATTTGGATTGTTGTAGTTGCCTGTTAGCTGGTGTAGGGAGTGAGCTGTAGAAGATATTTGAATTGTTGTAGTTGCCTGTTAGCTGGTGAAAGGGGTGAGCTGTAGAAGATATTTGGATTGTTGTAGTTGCCTGTTTGCTGGTGTAGGGAGTGAGCTGTAGAAGATATTTGAATTGTTGTAGTTGCCTGTTAGCTGGTGTAGGGAGGGAGATGTAAAAGATATTTGGATTGTTGTAGCTTCCTTTTAGCTGGTGAAGGGAGTGAGGTGTAGAAGATATTTGGATTGTTGTAGTTGCCTGTTAGCTGGTGAAGGGGGTGAGCTGTAGAAGATATTTGGATTGTTGTAGTTGCTTTTTAGATGGTGTAGGGGGTGAGCTGTAGAAGATATTTGGATTGTTGTAGTTGCCTGTTTGCTGGTGAAAGGCGTGCGCTGTAGAAGATATTTGGATTGTTGTAGTTGCCTGTTAGCTGGTGTAGGGAGTGAGCTGTAGAAGATATTTGGATTGTTGTAGTTGCCTGTTAGCTGGTGTAGGGAGTGATCTGTAGAAGATATTTTGATTGTTGTAGTTGCCTGTTAGCTGGTGAAGGTGGTGAGCTGTAGAAGATATTTGGATTGTTGCAGTTGCCTGTTAGCTGGTGAAGGGAATGAGCTGTAGAAGATATTTGGATTGTTGTAGTTGCCTGTTAGCTGGTGTAGGGAGTGAGCTGTAGACGATATTTGGATTGTTGTAGTTGCCTGTTAGCTGGTGAAGGGGGTGAGCTGTAGAAGATATTTGGATTGTTGTAGTTGCCTTTTAGCTGGTGTAGGGAGTGAGCTGCAGAAGATATTTGAATTGTTGTAGTTGCCTGTTAGCTGGTGTAGGGGGTGAGCTGTAGAAGATATTTGGATTGTTGTAGTTGCCTGTTAGCTGGTGAAGGAGGTGAGCTGTAGAAGAAATTTGGATTGTTGTAGTTGCCTGTTAGCTGGTGTAGGGGGTGAGCTGTAGAAGATATTTGGATTGTTGTAGTTGCCTGTTAGCTGGTGAAGGGAGCGAGCTGTAGAAGATATTTGGATTGTTGTAGTTGCCTGTTAGCTGGTGTAGGGGGTGAGCTGTATAAGATATTTGGATTGTTGTAGCTGCCTTTTAGCTGGTGTAGGGAGTGAGCTGTAGAAGATATTTGGATTGTTGTAGTTGCCTGTTAGCTGGTGTAGGGAGGGAGCTGTAAAAGATATTTGGATTGTTGTAGCTTCCTTTTAGCTGGTGAAGGGAGTGAGCTGTAGAAGATATTTGGATTGTTGTAGTTGCCTGTTAGCTGGTGAAGGGGGTGAGCTGTAGAAGATATTTCGATTGTTGTAGTTGCTTGTTAGCTGGTGTAGGGAGTGAGCTGTAGAAGATATTTGGATTGTTGTAGTTGCCTGTTAGCTGGTGTAGGGAGTGAGCTGTAGAAGATATTTGGATTGCTGTAGTTGCCTGTTAGCTGGTGTAGGGAGTGAGCTGTAGAAGATATTTGAATTGTTGTAGTTGCCTGTTAGCTGGTGTAGGGGGTGAGCTGTAGAAGATATTTGGATTGTTGTAGTTGCCTGTTAGCTGGTGAAGGGGGTGCGCTGTAGAAGATATTTGGATTGTTGTAGTTGCCTGTTAGCTGGTGAATGGGGTGAGCTGTAGAAGATATTTGGATTGTTGTAGTTGCCTGTTAGCTGGTGTAGGGGGTGAGCTGTATAAGATATTTGGATTGTTGTAGCTGCGTTTCAGCTGGTGTAGGGAGTGAGCTGTAGAAGATATTTGGATTGTTGTAGTTGCCTGTTAGCTGGTGTAGGGAGGGAGCTGTAAAAGATATTTGGATTGTTGTAGTTGCCTGTTAGCTGGTGTAGGGAGGGAGCTGTAAAAGATATTTGGATTGTTGTCGCTTCCTTTTAGCTGGTGAAGGGAGCGAGCTGTAGAAGATATTTAAATTGTTCTAGTTGCCTGTTAGCTGGTGTAGGGAGTGAGCTGTAGAAGATATTTGGATTGTTGTAGTTGCCTGTTAGCTGGTGTAGGGAGTGAGCTGAAGAAGATATTTGGATTGTTGTAGTTGCCTGTTAGCTGGTGTAGGGGGTGAGCTGTAGAAGATATTTGGATTGTTGTAGTTGCCTGTTAGCTGGTGAAGGGAGTGAGCTGTAGACGATATTTGGATTGTTGTAGTTGCCTGTTAGCTGGTGTAGGGGGTGAGCTGTATCAGATATTTGGATTGTTGTAGCTGCCTTTTAGCTGGTGTAGGGAGTGAGCTGTAGAAGATATTTGGATTGTTGTAGTTGCCTTTTAGCTGGTGTAGGGAGGGAGCTGTAAAAGATATTTGGATTGTTGTAGCTTCCTTTTAGCTGGTGAAGGGAGTGAGCAGTAGAAGATATTTGGATTGTTGTAGTTGCCTGTTAGCTGGTGAAGGGGGTGAGCTGTAGAAGATATTTGGATTGTTGTAGTTGCCTGTTAGCTGGTGAAGGGGGTGAGCTGTAGAAGATATTTGGATTGTTGTAGTTGCCTGTTAGCTGGTGAAGGGGGTGAGCTGTAGAAGATATTTGGATTGCTGCAGTTGCCTGTTAGCTGGTGAAGGGAATGAGCTGTAGAAGATATTTGGATTGTTGTAGTTGCCTGTTAGCTGGTGTAGGGAGTGAGCTGTAGAAGTTATTTGGATTGTTGTAGTTGCCTGTTAGCTGGTGAAGGGGGTGAGCTGTAGAAGATATTTGGATTGTTGTAGTTGCCTGTTAGCTGGTGTAGGGAGTGAGCTGTAGAAGATATTTGAATTGTTGTAGTTGCCTGTTAGCTGGTATAGGGGGTGAGCTGTAGAAGATATTTGGATTGTTGTAGTTGCCTGTTAGCTGGTGAAGGAGATGAGCTGTAGAAGATATTTGGATTGTTGTAGTTGCCTGTTAGCTGGTGTAGGGGGTGAGCTGTAGAAGATATTTGGATTGTTGTAGTTGCCTGTTAGCTGGTGAAGGGAGCGAGCTGTATAAGATATTTGGATTGTTGTAGTTGCCTGTTAGCTGGTGTAGGGAGTGAGCTGTAGAAGATATTTCGATTGTTGTAGTTGCCTGTTAGCTGGTGTAGGGAGTGAGCTGTAGAAGATATTTCGATTGTTGTAGTTGCCTTTTAGCTGGTGTAGGGAGTGAGCTGTAGAAGATATTTGGATTGTTGTAGTTGCCTGTTAGCTGGTGTAGGGAGTGAGCTGTAGAAGATATTTCGATTGTTGTAGTTGCCTTTTAGCTGGTGTAGGGAGTGAGCTGTAGACGATATTTGGATTGTTGTAGTTGCCTGTTAGCTGGTGTAGGGGGTGAGCTGTAGAAGATATTTGGATTGTTGTAGTTGCCTGTTAGCTGGTGAAGGGGGTGAGCTGTAGAAGATATTTGGATTGTTGTAGTTGCTTGTTAGCTGGTGTAGGGAGTGAGCTGTAGAAGATATTTGAATTGTTGTAGTTGCCTGTTAGCTGGTGTAGGGAGTGAGCTGTAGAAGATATTTGGATTGTTGTATTTGCCTGTTAGCTTGTGTAGGGAGTGAGCTGTAGAAGATATTTGAATTGTTGTAGTTGCCTGTTAGCTGGTGTAGGGGGTGAGCTGTAGAAGATATTTGGATTGTTGTAGTTGCCTTTTAGCTGGTGTAGGGGGTGAGCTGTAGAAGATATTTGGATTGTTGTAGTTGCCTGTTAGCTGGTGAAGGGGGTGAGCTGTAGAAGATATTTGGATTGTTGTAGTTGCCTGTTAGCTGGTGTAGGGGGTGAGCTGTATAAGATATTTGGATTGTTGTAGCTGCCTTTTAGCTGGTGTAGGGAGTGAGCTGTAGAAGATATTTGGATTGTTGTAGTTGCCTGTTAGCTGGTGAAGGGGGTGAGCTGTAGAAGATATTTGAATTGTTGTAGTTGCCTGTTAGCTGGTGTAGGGGGTGAGCTGTAGAAGATATTTGGATTGTTGTAGTTGCCTGTTAGCTGGTGAAGGAGGTGAGCTGTAGAAGATATTTGGATTGTTGTAGTTGCCTGTTAGCTGGTGTAGGGGGTGAGCTGTAGAAGATATTTGGATTGTTGTAGTTGCCTGTTAGCTGGTGAAGGGAGCGAGCTGTATAAGATATTTGGATTGTTGTAGTTGCCTGTTAGCTGGTGTAGGGAGTGAGCTGTAGAAGATATTTCGATTGTTGTAGTTGCCTGTTAGCTGGTGTAGGGAGTGAGCTGTAGAAGATATTTCGATTGTTGTAGTTGCCTTTTAGCTGGTGTAGGGAGTGAGCTGTAGAAGATATTTGGATTGTTGTAGTTGCCTGTTAGCTAGTGTAGGGGGTGAGCTGTAGAAGATATTTCGATTGTTGTAGTTGCCTTTTAGCTGGTGTAGGGAGTGAGCTGTAGACGATATTTGGATTGTTGTAGTTGCCTGTTAGCTGGTGTAGGGGGTGCGCTATAGAAGATATTTGGATTGTTGTAGTTGCCTGTTAGCTGGTGAAGGGGGTGAGCTGTAGAAGATATTTGGATTGTTGTAGTTGCTTGTTAGCTGGTGTAGGGAGTGAGCTGTAGAAGATATTTGAATTGTTGTAGTTGCCTGTTAGCTGGTGTAGGGAGTGAGCTGTAGAAGATATTTGGATTGTTGTAGTTGCCTGTTAGCTGGTGTAGGGAGTGAGCTGTAGAAGATATTTGAATTGTTGTAGTTGCCTGTTAGCTGGTGTAGGGGGTGAGCTGTAGAAGATATTTGGATTGTTGTAGTTGCCTTTAAGCTGGTGTAGGGGGTGAGCTGTAGAAGATATTTGGATTGTTGTAGTTGCCTGTTAGCTGGTGAAGGGGGTGAGCTGTAGAAGATATTTGGATTGTTGTAGTTGCCTGTTAGCTGGTGTAGGGGGTGAGCTGTATAAGATATTTGGATTGTTGTAGCTGCCTTTTAGCTGGTGTAGGGAGTGAGCTGTAGAAGATATTTGGATTGTTGTAGTTGCCTGTTAGCTGGTGTAGGGAGGGAGCTGTAAAAGATATTTGGATTGTTGTAGCTTCCTTTTAGCTGGTGAAGGGAGTGAGCTGTAGAAGATATTTGGATTTATGTAGTTGCCTGTTAGCTGGTGAAGGGGGTGAGCTGTAGAAGATATTTGGATTGTTGTAGTTGCTTGTTAGCTGGTGTAGGGGGTGAGCTGTAGAAGATATTTGGATTGTTGTAGTTGCCTGTTTGCTGGTGAAGGGAGTGCGCTGTAGAAGATATTTGGATTGTTGTAGTTGCCTGTTAGCTGGTGTAGGGAGTGAGCTGTAGAAGATATTTGGATTGTTGTAGTTGCCTGTTAGCTGGTGTAGGGAGTGATCTGTAGAAGATATTTTGATTGTTGTAGTTGCCTGTTAGCTGGTGAAGGTGGTGAGCTGTAGAAGATATTTGGATTGTTGCAGTTGCCTGTTAGCTGGTGAAGGGAATGAGCTGTAGAAGATATTTGGATTGTTGTAGTTGCCTGTTAGCTGGTGTAGGGAGTGAGCTGTAGACGATATTTGGATTGTTGTAGTTGCCTGTTAGCTGGTGAAGGAGGTGAGCTGTAGAAGATATTTGGATTGTTGTAGTTGCCTGTTAGCTGGTGTAGGGAGTGAGCTGCAGAAGATATTTGAAATTTTGTAGTTGCCTGTTAGCTGGTGTAGGGGGTGAGCTGTAGAAGATATTTGGATTGTTGTAGTTGCCTGTTAGCTGGTGAAGGAGGTGAGCTGTAGAAGATATTTGGATTGTTGTAGTTGCCTGTTAGCTGGTGTAGGGGGTGAGCTGTAGAAGATATTTGGATTGTTGTAGTTGCCTGTTAGCTGGTGAAGGGAGCGAGGACTAGAAGATATTTGGATTGTTGTAGTTGCCTGTTAGCTAGTGTAGGGAGTGAGCTGTAGAAGATATTTTGATTGTTGTAGTTGCCTGTTAGCTGGTGTAGGGAGTGAGCTGTAGAAGATATTTCGATTGTTGTAGTTGCCTTTTAGCTGGTGTAGGGAGTGAGCTGTAGAAGATATTTGGATTGTTGTAGTTGCCTGTTAGCTGGTGTAGGGGGTGAGCTGTAGAAGATATTTCGATTGTTGTAGTTGCCTTTAAGCTGGTGTAGGGAGTGAGCTGTAGAAGATATTTGGATTGTTGTAGTTGCCTGTTAGCTGGTGTAGGGAGTGAGCTGTAGAAGATATTTCGATTGTTGTAGTTGCCTTTTAGCTGGTGTAGGGAGTGAGCTGTAGACGATATTTGGATTGTTGTAGTTGCCTGTTAGCTGGTGTAGGGGGTGAGCTGTAGAAGATATTTGGATTGTTGTAGTTGCCTGTTAGCTGGTGAAGGGGGTGAGCTGTAGAAGATATTTGGATTGTTGTAGTTGCTTGTTAGCTGGTGTAGGGAGTGAGCTGTAGAAGATATTTGAATTGTTGTAGTTGCCTGTTAGCTGGTGTAGGGAGTGAGCTGTAGAAGATATTTGGATTGTTGTAGTTGCCTGTTAGCTTGTGTAGGGAGTGAGCTGTAGAAGATATTTGAATTGTTGTAGTTGCCTGTTAGCTGGTGTAGGGGGTGAGCTGTAGAAGATATTTGGATTGTTGTAGTTGCCTTTTAGCTGGTGTAGGGGGTGAGCTGTAGAAGATATTTGGATTGTTGTAGTTGCCTGTTAGCTGGTGAAGGGGGTGAGCTGTAGAAGATATTTGGATTGTTGTAGTTGCCTGTTAGCTGGTGTAGGGGGTGAGCTGTATAAGATATTTGGATTGTTGTAGCTGCCTTTTAGCTGGTGTAGGGAGTGAGCTGTAGAAGATATTTGGATTGTTGTAGTTGCCTGTTAGCTGGTGAAGGGGGTGAGCTGTAGAAGATATTTGAATTGTTGTAGTTGCCTGTTAGCTGGTGTAGGGGGTGAGCTGTAGAAGATATTTGGATTGTTGTAGTTGCCTGTTAGCTGGTGAAGGAGGTGAGCTGTAGAAGATATTTGGATTGTTGTAGTTGCCTGTTAGCTGGTGTAGGGGGTGAGCTGTAGAAGATATTTGGATTGTTGTAGTTGCCTGTTAGCTGGTGAAGGGAGCGAGCTGTATAAGATATTTGGATTGTTGTAGTTGCCTGTTAGCTGGTGTAGGGAGTGAGCTGTAGAAGATATTTCGATTGTTGTAGTTGCCTGTTAGCTGGTGTAGGGAGTGAGCTGTAGAAGATATTTCGATTGTTGTAGTTGCCTTTTAGCTTGTGTAGGGAGTGAGCTGTAGAAGATATTTGGATTGTTGTAGTTGCCTGTTAGCTAGTGTAGGGGGTGAGCTGTAGAAGATATTTCGATTGTTGTAGTTGCCTTTTAGCTGGTGTAGGGAGTGAGCTGTAGACGATATTTGGATTGTTGTAGTTGCCTGTTAGCTGGTGTAGGGGGTGCGCTATAGAAGATATTTGGATTGTTGTAGTTGCCTGTTAGCTGGTGAAGGGGGTGAGCTGTAGAAGATATTTGGATTGTTGTAGTTGCTTGTTAGCTGGTGTAGGGAGTGAGCTGTAGAAGATATTTGAATTGTTGTAGTTGCCTGTTAGCTGGTGTAGGGAGTGAGCTGTAGAAGATATTTGGATTGTTGTAGTTGCCTGTTAGCTGGTGTAGGGAGTGAGCTGTAGAAGATATTTGAATTGTTGTAGTTGCCTGTTAGCTGGTGTAGGGGGTGAGCTGTAGAAGATATTTGGATTGTTGTAGTTGCCTTTAAGCTGGTGTAGGGGGTGAGCTGTAGAAGATATTTGGATTGTTGTAGTTGCCTGTTAGCTGGTGAAGGGGGTGAGCTGTAGAAGATATTTGGATTGTTGTAGTTGCCTGTTAGCTGGTGTAGGGGGTGAGCTGTATAAGATATTTGGATTGTTGTAGCTGCCTTTTAGCTGGTGTAGGGAGTGAGCTGTAGAAGATATTTGGATTGTTGTAGTTGCCTGTTAGCTGGTGTAGGGAGGGAGCTGTAAAAGATATTTGGATTGTTGTAGCTTCCTTTTAGCTGGTGAAGGGAGTGAGCTGTAGAAGATATTTGGATTTATGTAGTTGCCTGTTAGCTGGTGAAGGGGGTGAGCTGTAGAAGATATTTGGATTGTTGTAGTTGCTTGTTAGCTGGTGTAGGGGGTGAGCTGTAGAAGATATTTGGATTGTTGTAGTTGCCTGTTTGCTGGTGAAGGGAGTGCGCTGTAGAAGATATTTGGATTGTTGTAGTTGCCTGTTAGCTGGTGTAGGGAGTGAGCTGTAGAAGATATTTGGATTGTTGTAGTTGCCTGTTAGCTGGTGTAGGGAGTGATCTGTAGAAGATATTTTGATTGTTGTAGTTGCCTGTTAGCTGGTGAAGGTGGTGAGCTGTAGAAGATATTTGGATTGTTGCAGTTGCCTGTTAGCTGGTGAAGGGAATGAGCTGTAGAAGATATTTGGATTGTTGTAGTTGCCTGTTAGCTGGTGTAGGGAGTGAGCTGTAGACGATATTTGGATTGTTGTAGTTGCCTGTTAGCTGGTGAAGGAGGTGAGCTGTAGAAGATATTTGGATTGTTGTAGTTGCCTGTTAGCTGGTGTAGGGAGTGAGCTGCAGAAGATATTTGAAATTTTGTAGTTGCCTGTTAGCTGGTGTAGGGGGTGAGCTGTAGAAGATATTTGGATTGTTGTAGTTGCCTGTTAGCTGGTGAAGGAGGTGAGCTGTAGAAGATATTTGGATTGTTGTAGTTGCCTGTTAGCTGGTGTAGGGGGTGAGCTGTAGAAGATATTTGGATTGTTGTAGTTGCCTGTTAGCTGGTGAAGGGAGCGAGGACTAGAAGATATTTGGATTGTTGTAGTTGCCTGTTAGCTAGTGTAGGGAGTGAGCTGTAGAAGATATTTTGATTGTTGTAGTTGCCTGTTAGCTGGTGTAGGGAGTGAGCTGTAGAAGATATTTCGATTGTTGTAGTTGCCTTTTAGCTGGTGTAGGGAGTGAGCTGTAGAAGATATTTGGATTGTTGTAGTTGCCTGTTAGCTGGTGTAGGGGGTGAGCTGTAGAAGATATTTCGATTGTTGTAGTTGCCTTTAAGCTGGTGTAGGGAGTGAGCTGTAGAAGATATTTGGATTGTTGTAGTTGCCTGTTAGCTGGTGTATTGGGTGAGCTGTAGAAGATATTTGGATTGTTGTAGTTGCCTGTTAGCTGGTGAAGGGAGTGCGCTGTAGAAGATATTTGGATTGTTGTAGTTGCCTGTTAGCTGGTGAAGGGGGTGAGCTGTAGAAGATATTTGGATTGTTGTAGTTGCTTGTTAGCTGGTGTAGGGGGTGAGCTGTAGAAGATATTTGGATTGTTGTAGTTGCCTGTTAGCTGGTGAAGGGAGCGAGCTGTAGAAGATATTTGGATTGTTGTAGTTGCCTGTTAGCTGGTGTAGGGGGTGAGCTGTATGAGATATTTGGATTGTTGTAGCTGCCTTTTAGCTGGTGTAGGGAGTGAGCTGTAGAAGATATTTGGATTGTTGTAGTTTCCTGTTAGCTGGTGTAGGGAGGGAGCTGTAAAAGATATTTGGATTGTTGTAGCTTTCTTTTAGCTGGTGAAGGGAGTGAGCTGTAGAAGATATTTGGATTGTTGTAGTTGCCTGTTAGCTGGTGAAGGGGGTGAGCTGTAGAAGATATTTCGATTGTTGTAGTTGCTTGTTAGCTGGTGTAGGGAGTGAGCTGTAGAAGATATTTGGATTGTTGTAGTTGCCTGTTAGCTGGTGTAGGGAGTGAGCTGTAGAAGATATTTGGATTGTTGTAGTTGCCTGTTAGCTGGTGTAGGGAGTGAGCTGTAGAAGATATTTGAATTGTTGTAGCTGCGTTTCAGCTGGTGTAGGGAGTGAGCTGTAGAAGATATTTGGATTGTTGTAGTTGCCTGTTAGCTGGTGTAGGGAGGGAGCTGTAAAAGATATTTGGATTGTTGTAGTTGCCTGTTAGCTGGTGTAGGGAGGGAGCTGTAAACGATATTTGGATTGTTGTCGCTTCCTTTTAGCTGGTGAAGGAAGCGAGCTGTAGAAGATATTTGGATTGTTCTAGTTGCCTGTTAGCTGGTGTAGGGAGTGAGCTGTAGAAGATATTTGGATTGTTGTAGTTGCCTGTTAGCTGGTGTAGGGGGTGAGCTGTAGAAGATATTTGGATTGTTGTAGTTGCCTGTTAGCTGGTGTAGGGGGTGAGCTGTAGAAGATATTTGGATTGTTGTAGTTGCCTGTTAGCTGGTGAAGGGAGTGAGCTGTAGACGATATTTGGATTGTTGTAGTTGCCTGTTAGCTGGTGTAGGGGGTGAGCTGTATAAGATATTTGGATTGTTGTAGCTGCCTTTTAGCTGGTGTAGGGAGTGAGCTGTAGAAGATATTTGGATTGTTGTAGTTGCCTGTTAGCTGGTGTAGGGAGGGAGCTGTAAAAGATATTTGGATTGATGTAGCTTCCTTTTAGCTGGTGAAGGGAGTGAGCTGTAGAAGATATTTGGATTGTTGTAGTTGCCTGTTAGCTGGTGAAGGGGGTGAGCTGTAGAAGATATTTGGATTGTTGTAGTTGCCTGTTAGCTGGTGAAGGGGGTGAGCTGTAGAAGATATTTGGATTGTTGTAGTTGCCTGTTAGCTGGTGAAGGGGGTGAGCTGTAGAAGATATTTGGATTGCTGCAGTTGCCTGTTAGCTGGTGAAGGGAATGAGCTGTAGAAGATATTTGGATTGTTGTAGTTGCCTGTTAGCTGGTGTAGGGAGTGAGCTGTAGAAGATATTTGGATTGTTGTAGTTGCCTGTTAGCTGGTGAAGGGGGTGAGCTGTAGAAGATATTTGGATTGTTGTAGTTGCCTGTTAGCTGGTGTAGGGAGTGAGCTGTAGAAGATATTTGAATTGTTGTAGTTGCCTGTTAGCTGGTGTAGGGGGTGAGCTGTAGAAGATATTTGGATTGTTGTAGTTGCCAGTTAGCTGGTGAAGGAGGTGAGCTGTAGAAGATATTTGGATTGTTGTAGTTGCCTGTTAGCTGGTGTAGGGGGTGAGCTGTAGAAGATATTTGGATTGTTGTAGTTGCCTGTTAGCTGGTGAAGGGAGCGAGCTGTATAAGATATTTGGATTGTTGTAGTTGCCTGTTAGCTGGTGTAGGGAGTGAGCTGTAGAAGATATTTCGATTGTTGTAGTTGCCTGTTAGCTGGTGTAGGGAGTGAGCTGTAGAAGATATTTCGATTGTTGTAGTTGCCTGTTAGCTGGTGTAGGGGGTGAGCTGTAGAAGATATTTGGATTGTTGTAGTTGCCTGTTAGCTGGTGTAGGGGGTGAGCTGTAGAAGATATTTCGATTGTTGTAGTTGCCTTTTAGCTGGTGTAGGGAGTGAGCTGTAGAAGATATTTGGATTGTTGTAGTTGCCTGTTAGCTGGTGTAGGGGGTGAGCTGTAGAAGATATTTGGATTGTTGTAGTTGCCTGTTAGCTGGTGAAGGGGGTGAGCTGTAGAAGATATTTGGATTGTTGTAGTCGCCTGTTAGCTGGTGAAGGGGGTGAGCTGTAGAAGATATTTGGATTGTTGTAGTTGCTTGTTAGCTGGTGTAGGGAGTGAGCTGTAGAAGATATTTGAATTGTTGTAGTTGCCTGTTAGCTGGTGTAGGGAGTGAGCTGTAGAAGATATTTGGATTGTTGTAGTTGCCTGTTAGCTGGTGTAGGGAGTGAGCTGTAGAAGATATTTGAATTGTTGTAGTTGCCTGTTAGCTGGTGTAGGGGGTGAGCTGTAGAAGATATTTGGATTGTTGTAGTTGCCTTTTAGCTGGTGTAGGGGGTGAGCTGTAGAAGATATGTTGATTGTTGTAGTTGCCTGTTAGCTGGTGAAGGTGGTGAGCTGTAGAAGATATTTGGATTGTTGCAGTTGCCTGTTAGCTGGTGAAGGGAATGAGCTGTAGAAGATATTTGGATTGTTGTAGTTGCCTGTTAGCTGGTGTAGGGAGTGAGCTGTAGATGATATTTGGATTGTTGTAGTTGCCTGTTAGCTGGTGAAGGAGGTGAGCTGTAGAAGATATTTGGATTGTTGTAGTTGCCTGTTAGCTGGTGTAGGGAGTGAGCTGTAGAAGATATTTGAAATTTTGTAGTTGCCTGTTAGCTGGTGTAGGGGGTGAGCTGTAGAAGATATTTGGATTGTTGTAGTTGCCTGTTAGCTGGTGAAGGAGGTGAGCTGTAGAAGATATTTGGATTGTTGTAGTTGCCTGTTAGCTGGTGTAGGGGGTGAGCTGTAGAAGATATTTGGATTGTTGTAGTTGCCTGTTAGCTGGTGAAGGGAGCGAGGACTAGAAGATATTTGGATTGTTGTAGTTGCCTGTTAGCTGGTGTAGGGAGTGAGCTGTAGAAGATATTTCGATTGTTGTAGTTGCCTGTTAGCTGGTGTAGGGAGTGAGCTGTAGAAGATATTTCGATTGTTGTAGTTTCCTTTTAGCTGGTGTAGGGAGTGAGCTGTAGAAGATATTTGGATTGTTGTAGTTGCCTGTTAGCTGGTGTAGGGGGTGAGCTGTAGAAGATATTTCGATTGTTGTAGTTGCCTTTTAGCTGGTGTAGGGAGTGAGCTGTAGAAGATATTTGGATTGTTGTAGTTGCCTGTTAGCTGGTGTATTGGGTGAGCTGTAGAAGATATTTGGATTGTTGTAGTTGCCTGTTAGCTGGTGTAGGGAGTGAGCTGTAGAAGATATTTCGATTGTTGTAGTTGCCTGTTAGCTGGTGTAGGGAGTGAGCTGTAGAAGATATTTGGATTGTTGTAGTTGCCTGTTAGCTGGTGTAGGGGGTGAGCTGTAGAAGATATTTCGATTGTTGTAGTTGCCTGTTAGCTGGTGTAGGGAGTGAGCTGTAGAAGATATTTGGATTGTTGTAGTTGCCTGTTAGCTGGTGTAGGGGGTGAGCTGTAGAAGATATTTGGATTGTTGTAATTGCCTGTTAGCTGGTGAAGGGGGTGAGCTGTAGAAGATATTTGGATTGCTGTAGTTGCCTGTTAGCTGGTGAAGGGGGTGAGCTGTAGAAGATATTTGGATTGTTGTAGTTGCCTGTTAGCTGGTGTAGGGGGTGAGCTGTATAAGATATTTGGATTGTTGTAGCTGCGTTTTAGCTGGTGTAGGGAGTGAGCTGTAGAAGATATGTGGATTGTTGTAGTTGCCTGTTAGCTGGTGTAAGGAGGGAGCTGTAAAAGATATTTGGATTGTTGTCGCTTCCTTTTAGCTGGTGAAGGGAGTGAGCTGTAGAAGATATTTGGATTGTTCTAGTTGCCTGTTAGCTGGTGTAGGGGGTGAGCTGTAGAAGATATTTGGATTGTTGTAGTTGCCTGTTAGCTGGTGTAGGGAGTGAGCTGTAGACGATATTTGGATTGTTGTAGTTGCCTGTTAGCTGGTGTAGGGGGTGAGCTGTATAAGATATTTGGATTGTTGTAGCTGCCTTTTAGCTGGTGTAGGGAGTGAGCTGTAGAAGATATTTGGATTGTTGTAGTTGCCTGTTAGCTGGTGTAGGGAGGGAGCTGTAAAAGATATTTGGATTGTTGTAGCTTCCTTTTAGCTGGTGAAGGGAGTGAGCGTTAGAAGATATTTGGATTGTTGTAGTTGCCTGTTAGCTGGTGAAGGGGGTGAGCTGTAGAAGATATTTGGATTGTTGTAGTTGCTTGTTAGCTGGTGTAGGGGGTTAGCTGTAGAATATATTTGGATTGTTATAGTTGCCTGTTAGCTGGTGTAGGGAGTGAGCTGTAGAAGATATTTCGATTGTTGTAGTTGCCTTTTAGCTGGTGTAGGGGGCGAGCTGTAGATGATATTTGGATTGTTGTAGTTGCCTGTTTGCTGGTGAAGGGAGTGCGCTGTAGAAGATATTTGGATTGTTGTAGTTGCCTGTTAGCAGGTGTAGGGAGTGAAGTGTAGAAGATATTTGGATTGTTGTAGTTGCCTGTTAGCTGGTGTAGGGAGTGATCTGTAGAAGATATTTGGATTGTTGTAGTTGCCTGTTAGCTGGTGAAGGTAGTGAGCTGTAGAAGATATTTGGATTGTTATAGTTGCCTGTTAGCTGGTGTAGGGAGTGAGCTGTAGAAGATATTTGGATTGTTGTAGTTGCCTGTTAGCTGGTGAAGGGGGTGAGCTGTAGAAGATATTTGGATTGTTGTAGTTGCCTGTTAGTTGGTGTAGGGGGTGAGCTGTATAAGATATTTGGATTGTTGTAGCTGCGTTTTAGCTGGTGTAGGGAGTGAGCTGTAGAAGATATTTGGATTGTTGTAGTTGCCTGTTAGCTAGTGTAGGGAGGGAGCTGTAAAAGATATTTGGATTGTTGTCGCTTCCTTTTAGCTGGTGAAGGGAGTGAGCTGTAGAAGATATTTGGATTGTTCTAGTTGCCTGTTAGCTGGTGTAGGGGGTGAGCTGTAGAAGATATTTGGATTGTTGTAGTTGCCTGTTAGCTGGTGTAGGGGGTGAGCTGTAGAAGATATTTTGATTGTTGTAGTTGCCTGTTAGCTGGTGTAGGGGGTGAGCTGTATAAGATATTTGGATTGTTGTAGCTGCCTTTTAGCTGGTGTAGGGAGTGAGCTGTAGAAGATATTTCGATTGTTGTAGTTGCCTGTTAGCTGGTGTAGGGAGTGAGCTGTAGAAGATATTTCGATTGTTGTAGTTGCCTTTTAGCTGGTGTAGGGAGTGAGCTGTAGAAGATATTTGGATTGTTGTAGTTGCCTGTTAGCTGGTGTAGGGGGTGAGCTGTAGAAGATATTTCGATTGTTGTAGTTGCCTTTTAGCTGGTGTAGGGAGTGAGCTGTAGAAGATATTTGGATTGTTGTAGTTGCCTGTTAGCTGGTGTAGGGGGTGAGCTGTAGAAGATATTTGGATTGTTGTAATTGCCTGTTAGCTGGTGAAGGGGGTGAGCTGTAGAAGATATTTGGATTGTTGTAGTTGCCTGTTAGCTGGTGAAGGGAGTGAGCTGTAGAAGATATTTGGATTGTTGTAGTTGCCTGTTAGCTGGTGTAGGGGGTGAGCTGTATAAGATATTTGGATTGTTGTAGCTGCGTTTTAGCTGGTGTAGGGAGTGAGCTGTAGAAGATATGTGGATTGTTGTAGTTGCCTGTTAGCTGGTGTAGGCAGGGAGCTGTAAAAGATATTTGGATTGTTGTCGCTTCCTTTTAGCTGGTGAAGGGAGTGAGCTGTAGAAGATATTTGGATTGTTCTAGTTGCCTGTTAGCTGGTGTAGGGGGTGAGCTGTAGAAGATATTTGGATTGTTGTAGTTGCCTGTTAGCTGGTGTAGGGAGTGAGCTGTAGACGATATTTGGATTGTTGTAGTTGCCTGTTAGCTGGTGTAGGGGGTGAGCTGTAGAAGATATTTGGATTGTTGTAGTTGCCTGTTAGCTGGTGTAGGGGGTGAGCTGTATAAGATATTTGGATTGTTGTAGCTGCCTTTTAGCTGGTGTAGGGAGTGAGCTGTAGAAGATATTTGGATTGTTGTAGTTGCCTGTTAGCTGGTGTAGGGAGGGAGCTGTAAAAGATATTTGGATTGTTGTAGCTTCCTTTTAGCTGGTGAAGGGAGTGAGCGTTAGAAGATATTTGGATTGTTGTAGTTGCCTGTTAGCTGGTGAAGGGGGTGAGCTGTAGAAGATATTTGGATTGTTGTAGTTGCTTGTTAGCTGGTGTAGGGGGTTAGCTGTAGAAGATATTTGGATTGTTATAGTTGCCTGTTAGCTGGTGTAGGGAGTGAGCTGTAGAAGATATTTCGATTGTTGTAGTTGCCTTTTAGCTGGTGTAGGGGGCGAGCTGTAGAAGATATTTGGATTGTTGTAGTTGCCTGTTTGCTGGTGAAGGGAGTGCGCTGTAGAAGATATTTGGATTGTTGTAGTTGCCTGTTAGCTGGTGTAGGGAGTGAAGTGTAGAAGATATTTGGATTGTTGTAGTTGCCTGTTAGCTGGTGTAGGGAGTGATCTGTAGAAGATATTTGGATTGTTGTAGTTGCCTGTTAGCTGGTGAAGGTAGTGAGCTGTAGAAGATATTTGGATTGTTATAGTTGCCTGTTAGCTGGTGTAGGGAGTGAGCTGTAGAAGATATTTGGATTGTTGTAGTTGCCTGTTAGCTGGTGAAGGGGGTGAGCTGTAGAAGATATTTGGATTGTTGTAGTTGCCTGTTAGTTGGTGTAGGGGGTGAGCTGTATAAGATATTTGGATTGTTGTAGCTGCGTTTTAGCTGGTGTAGGGAGTGAGCTGTAGAAGATATTTGGATTGTTGTAGTTGCCTGTTAGCTAGTGTAGGGAGGGAGCTGTAAAAGATATTTGGATTGTTGTCGCTTCCTTTTATCTGGTGAAGGGAGTGAGCTGTAGAAGATATTTGGATTGTTCTAGTTGCCTGTTAGCTGGTGTAGGGGGTGAGCTGTAGAAGATATTTGGATTGTTGTAGTTGCCTGTTAGCTGGTGTAGGGAGTGAGCTGTAGACGATATTTGGATTGTTGTAGTTGCCTGTTAGCTGGTGTCGGGGGTGAGCTGTAGAAGATATTTTGATTGTTGTAGTTGCCTGTTAGCTGGTGTAGGGGGTGAGCTGTAGAAGATATTTGGATTGTTGTAGCTGCCTTTTAGCTGGTGTAGGGAGTGAGCTGTAGAAGATATTTGGATTGTTGTAGTTGCCTGTTAGCTGGTGTAGGGAACGAGCTGTTAAAGATATTTGGATTGTTGTAGCTTCCTTTTAGCTGGTGAAGGGAGTGAGCGTTAGAAGATATTTGGATTGTTGTAGTTGCCTGTTAGCTGGTGAAGGGGGTGAGCTGTAGAAGATATTTGGATTGTTGTAGTTGCTTGTTAGCTGGTGTAGGGGGTGAGCTGTAGAAGATATTTGGATTGTTGTAGTTGCCTGTTTGCTGGTGAAGGGAGTGCGCTGTAGAAGATATTTGGATTGTTGTAGTTGCCTGTTAGCTGGTGTAGGGAGTGAGCTGTAGAAGATATTTGGATTGTTGTAGTTGCCTGTTAGCTGGTGTAGGGAGGGAGCTGTAAAAGATATTTGGATTGTTGTAGCTTCCTTTTAGCTGGTGAAGGGAGTGAGCGTTAGAAGATATTTGGATTGTTGTAGTTGCCTGTTAGCTGGTGAAGGGGGTGAGCTGTAGAAGATATTTGGATTGTTGTAGTTGCTTGTTAGCTGGTGTAGGGGGTGAGCTGTAGAAGATATTTGGATTGTTGTAGTTGCCTGTTTGCTGGTGAAGGGAGTGCGCTGTAGAAGATATTTGGATTGTTGTAGTTGCCTGTTAGCTGGTGTAGGGAGTGAGCTGTAGAAGATATTTGGATTGTTGTAGTTGCCTGTTAGCTGGTGTAGGGAGTGATCTGTAGAAGATATTTGGATTGTTGTAGTTGCCTGTTAGCTGGTGAAGGTGGTGAGCTGTAGAAGATATTTGGATTGTTATAGTTGCCTGTTAGCTGGTGTAGGGAGTGAGCTGTAGAAGATATTTGGATTGTTGTAGTTGCCTGTTAGCTGGTGAAGGGGGTGAGCTGTAGAAGATATTTTGATTGTTGTAGTTGCCTGTTAGCTGGTGTAGGGGGTAAGCTGTAGAAGATATTTGGATTGTTGTAGTTGCCTGTTAGCTGGTGAAGGGGGTGATCTGTAGAAGATATTTAGATTGTTGTAGTTGCCTGTTAGCTGGTGAAAGGGTGAGCTGTAGAAGATATTTGGATTGTTGTAGCTGCCTTTTAGCTGGCGAAGATAGTGAACTGTAGAAGATATTTGGATTGTTGTAGTTGCCTGTTAGCTGGTGTAGGGAGTGAGCTGTAAAAGATATTTGGATTATTGTAGCTGCCTTTTAGCTGGTGAAGGGAATGAGCTGTAGAAGATATTTGGATTGTTATAGTTGCCTGTTAGCTGGTATAGGGAGTGAGCTGTAGAAGATATTTGGATTGTTGTAGTTGCCTGTTAGCTGGTGTAGGGAGTGAGCTGTAGAAGATATTTGGATTGTTGTAGTTGCCTGTTAGCTGGTGAAGGGGGTGAGCTGTAGAAGATATTTTGATTGTTGTAGTTGCCTTTTAGCTGGTGAAGGGGGTGAGCTGTAGAAGATATTTTGATTGTTGTAGTTGCCTGTTAGCTGGTGTAAGGAGTGATCTGTAGAAGATATTTGGATTGTTGTAGTTGCCTGTTAGCTGGTGAAGGGGGTGAGATATAGAAGATATTTAGATTGTTGTAGTTGCCTGTTAGCTGGTGTAGGGAGTGAGCTGTAGAAGATATTTGGATTGTTGTAGTTGTCTGTTAGCTGGTGTAGTGAGTGAGCTGTAGAAGATATTTGGATTGTTGTAGTTCCCTGTTAGCTGGTGAAGGGGGTGAGCTGTAGAAGATATTTGTATTGTTGTAGTTGCCTTTTAGCTGGTGAAGGGGGTGAGCTGTAGAAGATATTTTGATTGTTGTAGTTGCCTGTTAGCTGGTAAAGGGGGTAAGCTGTAGAAGATATTTGGATTGTTGTAGTTGCTTGTTAGCTGGTGAAGGGGGTGAGCTGTAGAAGATATTTGTATTGTTGTAGTTGCCTGTTAGCTGGTGAAGGGGGTGAGCTTTAAAAGATATTTGGATTGTTGTAGTTGCCTGTTAGCTGGTGTAGGGGGTGATCTGTAGAAGATATTTGGATTGTTGTAGTTGCCTGTTAGCTGGTGTAGGGAGTGAGCTGTAGAAGTTATTTGGATTGTTATAGTTGCCTGTTAGCTGGTGTAGGGAGTGAGCTGTAGAAGATATTTGGATTGTTATAGTTGCCTGTTAGCTGGTGTAGGGAGTGAGCTGTAGAAGATATTTCGATTGTTGTAGTTGCCTTTTAGCTGGTGTAGGGGGCGAGCTGTAGAAGATATTTGGATTGTTGTAGTTGCCTGTTTGCTGGTGAAGGGAGTGCGCTGTAGAAGATATTTGGATTGTTGTAGTTGCCTGTTAGCTGGTGTAGGGAGTGAAGTGTAGAAGATATTTGGATTGTTGTAGTTGCCTGTTAGCTGGTGTAGGGAGTGATCTGTAGAAGATATTTGGATTGTTGTAGTTGCCTGTTAGCTGGTGAAGGTAGTGAGCTGTAGAAGATATTTGGATTGTTATAGTTGCCTGTTAGCTGGTGTAGGGAGTGAGCTGTAGAAGATATTTGGATTGTTGTAGTTGCCTGTTAGCTGGTGAAGGGGGTGAGCTGTAGAAGATATTTGGATTGTTGTAGTTGCCTGTTAGTTGGTGTAGGGGGTGAGCTGTATAAGATATTTGGATTGTTGTAGCTGCGTTTTAGCTGGTGTAGGGAGTGAGCTGTAGAAGATATTTGGATTGTTGTAGTTGCCTGTTAGCTAGTGTAGGGAGGGAGCTGTAAAAGATATTTGGATTGTTGTCGCTTCCTTTTATCTGGTGAAGGGAGTGAGCTGTAGAAGATATTTGGATTGTTCTAGTTGCCTGTTAGCTGGTGTAGGGGGTGAGCTGTAGAAGATATTTGGATTGTTGTAGTTGCCTGTTAGCTGGTGTAGGGAGTGAGCTGTAGACGATATTTGGATTGTTGTAGTTGCCTGTTAGCTGGTGTCGGGGGTGAGCTGTAGAAGATATTTTGATTGTTGTAGTTGCCTGTTAGCTGGTGTAGGGGGTGAGCTGTAGAAGATATTTGGATTGTTGTAGCTGCCTTTTAGCTGGTGTAGGGAGTGAGCTGTAGAAGATATTTGGATTGTTGTAGTTGCCTGTTAGCTGGTGTAGGGAACGAGCTGTTAAAGATATTTGGATTGTTGTAGCTTCCTTTTAGCTGGTGAAGGGAGTGAGCGTTAGAAGATATTTGGATTGTTGTAGTTGCCTGTTAGCTGGTGAAGGGGGTGAGCTGTAGAAGATATTTGGATTGTTGTAGTTGCTTGTTAGCTGGTGTAGGGGGTGAGCTGTAGAAGATATTTGGATTGTTGTAGTTGCCTGTTTGCTGGTGAAGGGAGTGCGCTGTAGAAGATATTTGGATTGTTGTAGTTGCCTGTTAGCTGGTGTAGGGAGTGAGCTGTAGAAGATATTTGGATTGTTGTAGTTGCCTGTTAGCTGGTGTAGGGAGGGAGCTGTAAAAGATATTTGGATTGTTGTAGCTTCCTTTTAGCTGGTGAAGGGAGTGAGCGTTAGAAGATATTTGGATTGTTGTAGTTGCCTGTTAGCTGGTGAAGGGGGTGAGCTGTAGAAGATATTTGGATTGTTGTAGTTGCTTGTTAGCTGGTGTAGGGGGTGAGCTGTAGAAGATATTTGGATTGTTGTAGTTGCCTGTTTGCTGGTGAAGGGAGTGCGCTGTAGAAGATATTTGGATTGTTGTAGTTGCCTGTTAGCTGGTGTAGGGAGTGAGCTGTAGAAGATATTTGGATTGTTGTAGTTGCCTGTTAGCTGGTGTAGGGAGTGATCTGTAGAAGATATTTGGATTGTTGTAGTTGCCTGTTAGCTGGTGAAGGTGGTGAGCTGTAGAAGATATTTGGATTGTTATAGTTGCCTGTTAGCTGGTGTAGGGAGTGAGCTGTAGAAGATATTTGGATTGTTGTAGTTGCCTGTTAGCTGGTGAAGGGGGTGAGCTGTAGAAGATATTTTGATTGTTGTAGTTGCCTGTTAGCTGGTGTAGGGGGTAAGCTGTAGAAGATATTTGGATTGTTGTAGTTGCCTGTTAGCTGGTGAAGGGGGTGATCTGTAGAAGATATTTAGATTGTTGTAGTTGCCTGTTAGCTGGTGAAAGGGTGAGCTGTAGAAGATATTTGGATTGTTGTAGCTGCCTTTTAGCTGGCGAAGATAGTGAACTGTAGAAGATATTTGGATTGTTGTAGTTGCCTGTTAGCTGGTGTAGGGAGTGAGCTGTAAAAGATATTTGGATTATTGTAGCTGCCTTTTAGCTGGTGAAGGGAATGAGCTGTAGAAGATATTTGGATTGTTATAGTTGCCTGTTAGCTGGTATAGGGAGTGAGCTGTAGAAGATATTTGGATTGTTGTAGTTGCCTGTTAGCTGGTGTAGGGAGTGAGCTGTAGAAGATATTTGGATTGTTGTAGTTGCCTGTTAGCTGGTGAAGGGGGTGAGCTGTAGAAGATATTTTGATTGTTGTAGTTGCCTTTTAGCTGGTGAAGGGGGTGAGCTGTAGAAGATATTTTGATTGTTGTAGTTGCCTGTTAGCTGGTGTAAGGAGTGATCTGTAGAAGATATTTGGATTGTTGTAGTTGCCTGTTAGCTGGTGAAGGGGGTGAGATATAGAAGATATTTAGATTGTTGTAGTTGCCTGTTAGCTGGTGTAGGGAGTGAGCTGTAGAAGATATTTGGATTGTTGTAGTTGTCTGTTAGCTGGTGTAGTGAGTGAGCTGTAGAAGATATTTGGATTGTTGTAGTTCCCTGTTAGCTGGTGAAGGGGGTGAGCTGTAGAAGATATTTGTATTGTTGTAGTTGCCTTTTAGCTGGTGAAGGGGGTGAGCTGTAGAAGATATTTTGATTGTTGTAGTTGCCTGTTAGCTGGTAAAGGGGGTAAGCTGTAGAAGATATTTGGATTGTTGTAGTTGCTTGTTAGCTGGTGAAGGGGGTGAGCTGTAGAAGATATTTGTATTGTTGTAGTTGCCTGTTAGCTGGTGAAGGGGGTGAGCTTTAAAAGATATTTGGATTGTTGTAGTTGCCTGTTAGCTGGTGTAGGGGGTGATCTGTAGAAGATATTTGGATTGTTGTAGTTGCCTGTTAGCTGGTGTAGGGAGTGAGCTGTAGAAGTTATTTGGATTGTTATAGTTGCCTGTTAGCTGGTGTAGGGAGTGAGCTGTAGAAGATATTTGGATTGTTGAATTTGCCTGTTAGCTGGTGTAGGGAGTGAGCTGTAGAAGATTTTAGGATTGTTGTAGTTGCCTGTTAGCTGGTGAAGGGAGTGAGCTGTAGAAAATATTTGGATTGTTGTAGTTGCCTGTTGGCTGGTGAAGGGGGTGAGCTGTAGAAGATATTTGGATTGTTGTAGTTGCCTGTTAGCTGGTGTAGGGAGTGAGCTGTAGAAGATATTTCGATTGTTGTAGTTGCCTGTTAGCTGGTGTAGGGAGTGAGCTGTAGAAGATATTTCGATTGTTGTAGTTGCCTTTTAGCTGGTGTAGGGAGTGAGCTGTAGAAGATATTTGGATTGTTGTAGTTGCCTGTTAGCTGGTGAAGGGGGTGAGCTGTAGAAGATATTTGGATTGTTGTAGTTGCCTGTTAGCTGGTGTAGGGGGTGAGCTGTATAAGATATTTGGATTGTTGTAGCTGCGTTTTAGCTGGTGTAGGGAGTGAGCCGTAGAAGATATTTAGATTGTTGTAGTTGCCTGTTAGCTAGTGTAGGGAGGGAGCTGTAAAAGATATTTGGATTGTTGTCGCTTCCTTTTAGCTGGTGAAGGGAGTGAGCTGTAGAAGATATTTGGATTGTTCTAGTTGCCTGTTAGCTGGTGTAGGGGGTGAGCTGTAGAAGATATTTGGATTGTTGTAGTTGCCTGTTAGCTGGTGTAGGGAGTGAGCTGTAGACGATATTTGGATTGTTGTAGTTGCCTGTTAGCTGGTGTAGGGGGTGAGCTGTAGAAGATATTTGGATTGTTGTAGTTGCCTGTTAGCTGGTGTAGGGGGTGAGCTGTATAAGATATTTGGATTGTTGTAGCTGCCTTTTAGCTGGTGTAGGGAGTGAGCTGTAGAAGATATTTGGATTGTTGTAGTTGCCTGTTAGCTGGTGTAGGGAGGGAGCTGTAAAAGATATTTGGATTGTTGTAGCTTCCTTTTAGCTGGTGAAGGGAGTGAGCGTTAGAAGATATTTGGATTGTTGTAGTTGCCTGTTAGCTGGTGAAGGGGGTGAGCTGTAGAAGATATTTTGATTGTTGTAGTTGCCTGTTAGCTGGTAAGGGGGTAAGCTGTAGAAGATATTTGGATTGTTGTAGTTGCTTGTTAGCTGGTGAAGGGGGTGAGCTGTAGAAGATATTTGTATTGTTGTAGTTGCCTGTTAGCTGGTGAAGGGGTTGAGCTTTAAAAGATATTTGGATTGTTGTAGTTGCCTGTTAGCTGGTGTAGGGGGTGATCTGTAGAAGATATTTGGATTGTTGTACTTGCCTGTTAGCTGGTGTAAGGAGTGAGCTGTAGAAGTTATTTGGATTGTTATAGTTGCCTGTTAGCTGGTGTAGGGAGTGAGCTGTAGAAGATATTTGGATTGTTGAATTTGCCTGTTAGCTGGTGTAGGGAGTGAGCTGTAGAAGATTTTAAGATTGTTGTAGTTGCCTGTTAGCTGGTGAAGGGAGTGAGCTGTAGAAGATATTTGGATTGTTGTAGTTGCCTGTTAGCTGGTGAAGGGGGTGAGCTGTAGAAGATATTTGGATTGTTGTAGTTGCCTGTTAGCTGGTGTAGGGAGTGAGCTGTAGAAGATATTTCGATTGTTATAGTTGCCTTTTAGCTGGTGTAGGGAGTGAGCTGTAGAAGATATTTGGATTGTTGTCGCTTCCTTTTAGCTGGTGAAGGGAGTGAGCTGTAGAAGATATTTGGATTGTTCTAGTTGCCTGTTAGCTAGTGTAGGGGGTGAGCTGTAGACGATATTTGGATTGTTGTAGTTGCCTGTTAGCTGGTGTAGGGGGTGAGCTGTAGAAGATATTTGGATTGTTGTAGTTGCCTGTTAGCTGGTGTAGGGGGTGAGCTGTATAAGATATTTGGATTGTTGTAGCTGCCTTTTAGCTGGTGTAGGGAGTGAGCTGTAGAAGATATTTGGATTGTTGTAGTTGCCTGTTAGCTGGTGAAGGGGGTGAGCTGTAGAAGATATTTTGATTGTTGTAGTTGCCTGTTAGCTGGTGTAGGGGGTAAGCTGTAGAAGATATTTGGATTGTTGTAGTTGCCTGTTAGCTGGTGAAGGGGGTGATCTGTAGAAGATATTTAGATTGTTGTAGTTGCCTGTTAGCTGGTGAAAGGGTGAGCTGTAGAAGATATTTGGATTGTTGTAGCTGCCTTTTAGCTGGCGAAGATAGTGAACTGTAGAAGATATTTGGATTGTTGTAGTTGCCTGTTAGCTGGTGTAGGGAGTGAGCTGTAAAAGATATTTGGATTATTGTAGCTGCCTTTTAGCTGGTGAAGGGAATGAGCTGTAGAAGATATTTGGATTGTTATAGTTGCCTGTTAGCTGGTATAGGGAGTGAGCTGTAGAAGATATTTGGATTGTTGTAGTTGCCTGTTAGCTGGTGTAGGGAGTGAGCTGTAGAAGATATTTGGATTGTTGTAGTTGCCTGTTAGCTGGTGAAGGGGGTGAGCTGTAGAAGATATTTTGATTGTTGTAGTTGCCTTTTAGCTGGTGAAGGGGGTGAGCTGTAGAAGATATTTTGATTGTTGTAGTTGCCTGTTAGCTGGTGTAAGGAGTGATCTGTAGAAGATATTTGGATTGTTGTAGTTGCCTGTTAGCTGGTGAAGGGGGTGAGATATAGAAGATATTTAGATTGTTGTAGTTGCCTGTTAGCTGGTGTAGGGAGTGAGCTGTAGAAGATATTTGGATTGTTGTAGTTGTCTGTTAGCTGGTGTAGTGAGTGAGCTGTAGAAGATATTTGGATTGTTGTAGTTCCCTGTTAGCTGGTGAAGGGGGTGAGCTGTAGAAGATATTTGTATTGTTGTAGTTGCCTTTTAGCTGGTGAAGGGGGTGAGCTGTAGAAGATATTTTGATTGTTGTAGTTGCCTGTTAGCTGGTAAAGGGGGTAAGCTGTAGAAGATATTTGGATTGTTGTAGTTGCTTGTTAGCTGGTGAAGGGGGTGAGCTGTAGAAGATATTTGTATTGTTGTAGTTGCCTGTTAGCTGGTGAAGGGGGTGAGCTTTAAAAGATATTTGGATTGTTGTAGTTGCCTGTTAGCTGGTGTAGGGGGTTATCTGTAGAAGATATTTGGATTGTTGTAGTTGCCTGTTAGCTGGTGTAGGGAGTGAGCTGTAGAAGTTATTTGGATTGTTATAGTTGCCTGTTAGCTGGTGTAGGGAGTGAGCTGTAGAAGATATTTGGATTGTTGAATTTGCCTGTTAGCTGGTGTAGGGAATGAGCTGTAGAAGATTTTAGGATTGTTGTAGTTGCCTGTTAGCTGGTGAAGGGAGTGAGCTGTAGAAAATATTTGGATTGTTGTAGTTGCCTGTTGGCTGGTGAAGGGGGTGAGCTGTAGAAGATATTTGGATTGTTGTAGTTGCCTGTTAGCTGGTGTAGGGAGTGAGCTGTAGAAGATATTTCGATTGTTGTAGTTGCCTGTTAGCTGGTGTAGGGAGTGAGCTGTAGAAGATATTTCGATTGTTGTAGTTGCCTTTTAGCTGGTGTAGGGAGTGAGCTGTAGAAGATATTTGGATTGTTGTAGTTGCCTGTTAGCTGGTGAAGGGGGTGAGCTGTAGAAGATATTTGGATTGTTGTAGTTGCCTGTTAGCTGGTGTAGGGGGTGAGCTGTATAAGATATTTGGATTGTTGTAGCTGCGTTTTAGCTGGTGTAGGGAGTGAGCCGTAGAAGATATTTAGATTGTTGTAGTTGCCTGTTAGCTAGTGTAGGGAGGGAGCTGTAAAAGATATTTGGATTGTTGTCGCTTCCTTTTAGCTGGTGAAGGGAGTGAGCTGTAGAAGATATTTGGATTGTTCTAGTTGCCTGTTAGCTGGTGTAGGGGGTGAGCTGTAGAAGATATTTGGATTGTTGTAGTTGCCTGTTAGCTGGTGTAGGGAGTGAGCTGTAGACGATATTTGGATTGTTGTAGTTGCCTGTTAGCTGGTGTAGGGGGTGAGCTGTAGAAGATATTTGGATTGTTGTAGTTGCCTGTTAGCTGGTGTAGGGGGTGAGCTGTATAAGATATTTGGATTGTTGTAGCTGCCTTTTAGCTGGTGTAGGGAGTGAGCTGTAGAAGATATTTGGATTGTTGTAGTTGCCTGTTAGCTGGTGTAGGGAGGGAGCTGTAAAAGATATTTGGATTGTTGTAGCTTCCTTTTAGCTGGTGAAGGGAGTGAGCGTTAGAAGATATTTGGATTGTTGTAGTTGCCTGTTAGCTGGTGAAGGGGGTGAGCTGTAGAAGATATTTTGATTGTTGTAGTTGCCTGTTAGCTGGTAAGGGGGTAAGCTGTAGAAGATATTTGGATTGTTGTAGTTGCTTGTTAGCTGGTGAAGGGGGTGAGCTGTAGAAGATATTTGTATTGTTGTAGTTGCCTGTTAGCTGGTGAAGGGGTTGAGCTTTAAAAGATATTTGGATTGTTGTAGTTGCCTGTTAGCTGGTGTAGGGGGTGATCTGTAGAAGATATTTGGATTGTTGTACTTGCCTGTTAGCTGGTGTAAGGAGTGAGCTGTAGAAGTTATTTGGATTGTTATAGTTGCCTGTTAGCTGGTGTAGGGAGTGAGCTGTAGAAGATATTTGGATTGTTGAATTTGCCTGTTAGCTGGTGTAGGGAGTGAGCTGTAGAAGATTTTAAGATTGTTGTAGTTGCCTGTTAGCTGGTGAAGGGAGTGAGCTGTAGAAGATATTTGGATTGTTGTAGTTGCCTGTTAGCTGGTGAAGGGGGTGAGCTGTAGAAGATATTTGGATTGTTGTAGTTGCCTGTTAGCTGGTGTAGGGAGTGAGCTGTAGAAGATATTTCGATTGTTATAGTTGCCTTTTAGCTGGTGTAGGGAGTGAGCTGTAGAAGATATTTCGATTGTTGTAGTTGCCTTTTAGCTGGTGTAGGGAGTGAGCTGTAGAAGATATTTGGATTGTTGTAGTTGCCTGTTAGCTGGTGAAGGGGGTGAGCTGTAGAAGATATTTGGATTGTTGTAGTTGCCTGTTAGCTGGTGTAGGGGGTGAGCTGTATAAGATATTTGGATTGTTGTAGCTGCGTTTTAGCTGGTGTAGGGAGTGAGCTGTAGAAGATATTTGGATTGTTGTAGTTGCCTGTTAGCTAGTGTAGGGAGGGAGCTGTAAAAGATATTTGGATTGTTGTCGCTTCCTTTTAGCTGGTGAAGGGAGTGAGCTGTAGAAGATATTTGGATTGTTCTAGTTGCCTGTTAGCTAGTGTAGGGGGTGAGCTGTAGACGATATTTGGATTGTTGTAGTTGCCTGTTAGCTGGTGTAGGGGGTGAGCTGTAGAAGATATTTGGATTGTTGTAGTTGCCTGTTAGCTGGTGTAGGGGGTGAGCTGTATAAGATATTTGGATTGTTGTAGCTGCCTTTTAGCTGGTGTAGGGAGTGAGCTGTAGAAGATATTTGGATTGTTGTAGTTGCCTGTTAGCTGGTGTAGGGAGAGAGCTGTAAAAAATATTTGGATTGTTGTAGCTTCCTTTTAGCTGGTGAAGGGAGTGAGCGTTAGAAAATATTTGGATTGTTGTAGTTGCCTGTTAGCTGGTGAAGGGGGTGAGCTATAGAAGATATTTGGATTGTTGTAGTTGCTTGTTAGCTGGTGTAGGGGGTGAGCTGTAGAAGATATTTGGATTGTTGTAGTTGCCTGTTTGCTGGTGAAGGGAGTGCGCTGTAGAAGATATTTGGATTGTTGTAGTTGCCTGTTAGCTGGTGTAGGGAGTGAGCTGTAGAAGATATTTGGATTGTTGTAGTTGCCTGTTAGCTGGTGTAGGGAGTGATCTGTAGAAGATATTTGGATTGTTGTAGTTGCCTGTTAGCTGGTGAAGGTGGTGAGCTGTAGAAGATATTTGGATTGTTATAGTTGCCTGTTAGCTGGTGTAGGGAGTGAGCTGTAGAAGATATTTGGATTGTTGTAGTTGCCTGTTAGCTGGTGAAGGGGGTGAGCTGTAGAAGATATTTGGATTGTTGTAGTTGCCTGTTAGCTGGTGTAGGGGGTGAGCTGTATAAGATATTTGGATTGTTGTAGCTGCGTTTTAGCTGGTGTAGGTAGTGAGCTGTAGAAGATATTTGGATTGTTGTAGTTGTCTGTTAGCTAGTGTAGGGAAGGAGCTGTAAAAGATATTTGGATTGTTGTCGCTTCCTTTTAGCTGGTGAAGGGAGTGAGCTGTAGAAGATATTTGGATTGTTCTAGTTGCCTGTTAGCTGGTGTAGGGGGTGAGCTGTAGAAGATATTTGGATTGTTGTAGTTGCCTGTTAGCTGGTGTAGGGAGTGAGCTGTAGACGATATTTGGATTGTTGTAGTTGCCTGTTAGCTGGTGTAGGGGGTGAGCTGTAGAAGATATTTGGATTGTTATAGTTGCCTGTTAGCTGGTGTAGGGGGTGAGCTGTATAAGATATTTGGATTGTTGTAACTGCCTTTTAGCTGGTGTAGGGAGTGAGCTGTAGAAGATATTTGGATTGTTGTAGTTGCCTGTTAGCTGGTGTAGGGAGGGAGCTGTAAAAGATATTTGGATTGGTTTAGCTTCCTTTTAGCTGGTGAAGGGAGTGAGCGTTAGAAGATATTTGGATTGTTGTAGTTGCCTGTTAGCTGGTGAAGGGGGTGAGCTGTAGAAGATATTTGGATTGTTGTAGTTGCTTGTTAGCTGGTGTAGGGGGTGAGCTGTAGAAGATATTTGGATTGTTGTAGTTGCCTGTTTGCTGGTGAAGGGAGTGCGCTGTAGAAGATATTTGGATTGTTGTAGTTGCCTGTTAGCTGGTGTAGGGAGTGAGCTGTAGAAGATATTTGGATTGTTGTAGTTGCCTGTTAGCTGGTGAAGGGGGTGAGCTGTAGAAGATATTTGGATTGTTGTAGTTGCCTGTTAGCTGGTGTAGGGGGTAAGCTGTAGAAGATATTTGGATTGTTGTAGTTGCCTGTTAGCTGGTGAAGGGGGTGAGCTGTAGAAGATATTTGGATTGTTGTAGTTGCCTGTTAGCTGGTGAAAGGGTGAGCTGTAGAAGATATTTGGATTGTTGTAGCTGCCTTTTAGCTGGCGAAGATAGTGAACTGTAGAAGATATTTGGATTGTTGTAGTTGCCTGTTAGCTGGTGTAGGGAGTGAGCTGTAAAAGATATTTGGATTATTGTAGCTGCCTTTTAGCTGGTGAAGGGAATGAGCTGTAGAAGATATTTGGATTGTTATAGTTGCCTGTTAGCTGGTATAGGGAGTGAGCTGTAGAAGATATTTGGATTGTTGTAGTTGCCTGTTAGCTGGTGTAGGGAGTGAGCTGTAGAAGATATTTGGATTGTTGTAGTTGCCTGTTAGCTGGTGAAGGGGGTGAGCTGTAGAAGATATTTGGATTGTTGTAGTTGCCTGTTAGCTGGTGATGGGGGTGAGCTGTAGAAGATATTTTGATTGTTGTAGTTGCCTGTTAGCTGGTGTAAGGAGTGATCTGTAGAAGATATTTGGATTGTTGTAGTTGCCTGTTAGCTGGTGAAGGGGGTGAGCTGTAGAAGATATTTGGTTTGTTGTAGTTGCCTGTTAGCTGGTGTAGGGAGTGAGCTGTAGAAGATATTTGGATTGTTGTAGTTGTCTGTTAGCTGGTGTAGTGAGTGAGCTGTAGAAGATATTTGGATTGTTGTAGTTCACGGTTAGCTGGTGAAGGGGGTGAGCTGTAGAAGATATTTGTATTGTTGTAGTTGCCTGTTAGCTGGTGAAGGGGGTGAGCTGTAGAAGATATTTTGATTGTTGTAGTTGCCTGTTAGCTGGTGAATGGGGTGAGCTTTAAAAGATATTTGGATTGTTGTAGTTGCCTGTTAGCTGGTGTAGGGGGTGATATGTAGAAGATATTTGGATTGTTGTGGTTGCCTGTTAGCTGGTGTAGGGAGTGAGCTGTAGACGTTATTTGGATTGTTATAGTTGCCTGTTAGCTGGTGTAGGGAGTGAGCTGTAGAAGATATTTGGATTTTTGAATTTGCCTTTTAGCTGGTGTAGGGAGTGAGCTGTAGAAGATTTTAGGATTGTTGTAGTTGCCTGTTAGCTGGTGAAGGGAGTGAGCTGTAGAAGATATTTGGATTGTTGTAGTTGCCTGTTGGCTGGTGAAGGGGGTGAGCTGTAGAAGATATTTGGATTGTTGTAGTTGCCTGTTAGCTGGTGTAGGGAGTGAGCAGTAGAAGATATTTGGATTGTTGTAGTTGCCTGTTAGCTGGTGTAGGGAGTGAGCTGTAGAAGATATTTACATTGTTGTAGTTGCCTGTTAGCTGGTGTAGGGAGTGAGCTGTAGAAGATATTTGGATTATTGTAGCTGCCTTTTGCTGGCGAAGATAGTGAACTGTAGAAGATATTTGGATTGTTGTAGTTGCCTGTTAGCTGGTGTAGGGAGTGAGCTGTAGAAGATATTTGGATTGTTGTAATTGCCTGTTAGCTGGTATAGGGAGTGAGCTGTAGAAGATATTTGGATTGTTGTAGTTGCCTGTTAGCTGGTGTAGGGAGTGAGCTGTAGAAGATATTTGGATTGTTGTAGTTGCCTGTTAACTGGTGAAGGGGGTGAGCTGTAGAAGATATTTGGATTGTTGTAGTTGCCTGTTAGCTGGTGAAGGGGGTGAGCTGTAGAAGATATTTTGATTGTTGTAGTTGCCTGTTAGCTTGTGTAAGGAGTGATCTGTAGAAGATATTTGGATTATTGTAGTTGCCTGTTAGCTGGTGAAGGGGGTGAGCTGTAGAAGATATTTGGATTGTTGTAGTTGCTTGTTAGCTGGTGTAGGGGGTGAGCTGTAGAAGATATTTGGATTGTTGTAGTTGCCTGTTTGCTGGTGAAGGGAGTGCGCTGTAGAAGATATTTGGATTGTTGTAGTTGCCTGTTAGCTGGTGTAGGGAGTGAGCTGTAGAAGATATTTGGATTGTTGTAGTTGCCTGTTAGCTGGTGTAGGGAGTGATCTGTAGAAGATATTTGGATTGTTGTAGTTGCCTGTTAGCTGGTGAAGGTGGTGAGCTGTAGAAGATATTTGGATTGTTGCAGTTGCCTGTTAGCTGGTGAAGGTAATGAGCTGTAGAAGATATTTGGATTGTTGTAGTTGCCTGTTAGCTGGTGAAGGGAGTGATCTGTAGAAGATATTTGGATTGTTGTAGTTGCCTGTTAGCTGGTGAAGGTGGTGAGCTGTAGAAGATATTTGGATTGTTATAGTTGCCTGTTAGCTGGTGTAGGGAGTGAGCTGTAGAAGATATTTGGATTGTTGTAGTTGCCTGTTAGCTGGTGAAGGGGGTGAGCTGTAGAAGATATTTGGATTGTTGTAGTTGCCTGTTAGCTGGTGTAGGGGGTGAGCTGTAGAAGATATTTGGATTGTTGTAGTTGCCTGTTAGCTGGTGAAAGGGTGAGCTGTAGAAGATATTTGGATTGTTGTAGCTGCCTTTTAGCTGGCGAAGATAGTGAACTGTAGAAGATATTTGGATTGTTGTAGTTGCCTGTTAGCTGGTGTAGGGAGTGAGCTGTAAAAGATATTTGGATTATTGTAGCTGCCTTTTAGCTGTTGATGGGAATGAGCTGTAGAAGATATTTGGATTGTTATAGTTGCCTGTAAGCTGGTATAGGGAGTGAGCTGTAGAAGATATTTGGATTGTTGTAGTTGCCTGTTAGCTGGTGTAGGGAGTGAGCTGTAGAAGATATTTGGATTGTTGTAGTTGCCTGTTAGCTGGTGAAGGGGGTGAGCTGTAGAAGATATTTGGATTGTTGTAGTTGCCTGTTAGCTGGTGAAGGGGGTGAGCTGTAGAAGATATTTTGATTGTTGTAGTTGCCTATTAGCTGGTGTAAGGAGTGATCTGTAGAAGATATTTGGATTGTTGTAGTTGCCTGTTAGCTGGTGAAGGGGGTGAGCTGTAGAAGATATTTGGATTGTTGTAGTTGCCTGTTAGCTGGTGTAGGGAGTGAGCTGTAGAAGATATTTGGATTGTTGTAGTTGTCTGTTAGCTGGTGTAGTGAGTGAGCTGTAGAAGATATTTGTATTGTTGTAGTTGCCTGTTAGCTGGTGAAGGGGGTAAGCTGTAGAAGATATTTGGATTGTTGTAGTTGCTTGTTAGCTGGTGAAGGGGGTGAGCTGTAGAAGATATTTGTATTGTTGTAGTTGGCTGTTAGCTGGTGAAGGGGGTGAGCTTTAAAAGATATTTGGATTGTTGTAGTTGCCTGTTAGCTGGTGTAGGGGGTGATCTGTAGAAGATATTTGGATTGTTGTAGTTGCCTGTTAGCTGGTGTAGGGAGTGAGCTGTAGAAGATATTTGGATTGTTGTAGTTGCCTGTTAGCTGGTGAAGGGGGTGAGCTGTAGAAGATATTTGGATTGTTGTAGTTGCCTGTTAGCTGGTGTAGGGGGTGAGCTGTAGAAGATATTTGGATTGTTGTAGTTGCCTGTTAGCTGGTGAAGGGGGTGAGCTGTAGAAGATATTTGGATTGTTGTAGTTGCCTGTTAGCTGGTGAAAGGGTGAGCTGTAGAAGATATTTGGATTGTTGTAGCTGCCTTTTAGCTGGCGAAGATAGTGAACTGTAGAAGATATTTGGATTGTTGTAGTTGCCTGTTAGCTGGTGTAGGGAGTGAGCTGTAGAAGATATTTGGATTGTTTTAGTTGTCTGTTAGCTGGTGTAGTGAGTGAGCTGTAGAAGATATTTGGATATTGTAGTTCCCTGTTAGCTGGTGAAGGGGGTGAGCTGTAGAAGATATTTGTATTGTTGTAGTTGCCTGTTAGCTGGTGAAGGGGGTGAGCTGTAGAAGATATTTTGATTGTTGTAGTTGCCTGTTAGCTGGTGAAGGGGGTAAGCTGTAGAAGATATTTAGATTGTTGTAGTTGCTTGTTAGCTGGTGAAGGGGGTGAGCTGTAGAAGATATTTGTATTGTTGTAGTTGCCTGTTAGCTGGTGAAGGGGGTGAGCTTTAAAAGATATTTGGATTGTTGTAGTTGCCTGTTAGCTGGTGTAGGGGGTGATCTGTAGAAGATATTTGGATTGTTGTAGTTGCCTGTTAGCTGGTGTAGGGAGTGAGCTGTAGAAGTTATTTGGATTGTTATAGTTGCCTGTTAGCTGGTGTAGGGAGTGAGCTGTAGAAGATATTTGGATTGTTGAATTTGCCTGTTAGCTGGTGTAGGGAGTGAGCTGTAGAAGATTTTAGGATTGTTGTAGTTGCCTGTTAGCTGGTGAAGGGGGTGAGCTGTAGAAGATATTTGGATTGTTGTAGTTGCCTGTTGGCTGGTGAAGGGGGTGAGCTGTAGAAGATATTTGGATTGTTGTAGTTGCCTGTTAGCTGGTGTAGGGAGTGAGCAGTAGAAGATATTTGGATTGTTGTAGTTCCCTGTTAGCTGGTGTAGGGAGTGAGCTGTAGAAGATATTTACATTGTTGTAGTTGCCTGTTAGCTGGTGTAGTGAGTGAGCTGTAGAAGATATTTGGATTGTTGTAGCTGCCTTTTGCTGGCAAAGATAGTGAACTGTAGAAGATATTTGGATTGTTGTAGTTGCCTGTTAGCTGGTGTAGGGAGTGAGCTGTAGAAGATATTTGGATTATTGTAGCTGCCTTTTAGCTGGTGAAGGGAATGAGCTGTAGAAGATATTTGGATTGTTGTAGTTGCCTGTTAGCTGGTATAGGGAGTGAGCTGTAGAAGATATTTTGATTGTTGTAGTTGCCTGTTAGCTGGTGTAGGGAGTGAGCTGTAGAAGATATTTGGATTGTTGTAGTTGCCTGTTAGCTGGTGAAGGGGGTGAGCTGTAGAAGATATTTGGATTGTTGTAGTTGCCTGTTAGCTGGTGTAGGGAGTGAGCTGTAGAAGATATTTTGATTGTTGTAGTTGCCTGTTAGCTGGTGTAGGGGGTGATCTGTAGAAGATATTTGGATTGTTGTAGTTGCCTGTTAGCTGGTGAAGGGAGTGAGCTGTAGAAGATATTTGGATTGTTAGAGTTGCCTGTTTGCTGGTGAAGGGGGTAAGCTGTAGAAGATATTTAGATTGTTGTAGTTGCTTGTTAGCTGGTGAAGGGGGTGAGCTGTAGAAGATATTTGTATTGTTGTAGTTGCCTGTTAGCTGGTGAAGGGGGTGAGCTTTAAAAGATATTTGGATTGTTGTAGTTGCCTGTTAGCTGGTGTAGGGGGTGATCTGTAGAAGATATTTGTATTGTTGTAGTTGCCTGTTAGCTGGTGTAGGGAGTGAGCTGTAGAAGTTATTTGGATTGTTATAGTTGCCTGTTAGCTGGTGTAGGGAGTGAGCTGTAGAAGATATTTGGATTGTTGAATTTGCCTGTTAGCTGGTGTAGGGAGTGAGCTGTAGAAGATTTTAGGATTGTTGTAGTTGCCTGTTAGCTGGTGAAGGGGGTGAGCTGTAGAAGATATTTGGATTGTTGTAGTTGCCTGTTGGTTGGTGAAGGGGGTGAGCTGTAGAAGATATTTGGATTGTTGTAGTTGCCTGTTAGCTGGTGTAGGGAGTGAGCAGTAGAAGATATTTGGATTGTTGTAGTTGCCTGTTAGCTGGTGTAGGGAGTGAGCTGTAGAAGATATTTACATTGTTGTAGTTGCCTGTTAGCTGGTGTAGTGAGTGAGCTGTAGAAGATATTTGGATTGTTGTAGCTGCCTTTTGCTGGCGAAGATAGTGAACTGTAGAAGATATTTGGATTGTTGTAGTTGCCTTTTAGCTGGTGAAGGGAATGAGCTGTAGAAGATATTTGGATTGTTGTAGTTGCCTGTTAGCTGGTATAGGGAGTGAGCTGTAGAAGATATTTGGATTGTTGTAGTTGCCTGTTAGCTGGTGTAGGGAGTGAGCTGTAGAAGATATTTGGATTGTTGTAGTTGCCTGTTAGCTGGTGAAGGGGGTGAGCTGTAGAAGATATTTGGATTGTTGTAGTTGCCTGTTAGCTGGTGAAGGGGGTGAGCTGTAGAAGATATTTTGATTGTTGTAGTTGCCTGTTAGCTTGTGTAAGGAGTGATCTGTAGAAGATATTTGGATTGTTGTAGTTGCCTGTTAGCTGGTGTAGGGAGTGAGCTGTAGAAGATATTTGGATTGTTGTAGTTGCCTGTTAGCTGGTGTAGGGCGTGAGCTGTAGAAGATATTTGGATTGTTGTAGTTGCCTGTTAGCTGGTGTAGGGCGTGAGCTGTAGAAGATATTTGGATTGTTGTAGTTGTCTGTTAGCTGGTGAAAGGGTGAGGTGTAGAAGATATTTGATTTGTTGTAGTTGCCTGTTAGCTGGTGTAGGGCGTGAGCTGTAGAAGATATTTGGATTGTTGTAGTTGCCTGTTAGCTGGTGTAGGGCGTGAGCTGTAGAAGATATTTGGATTGTTGTAGTTGTCTGTTAGCTGGTGAAAGGGTGAGGTGTAGAAGATATTTGGATTGTTGTAGTTGCCTGTTAGCTGGTGTAGGGAGTGAGCTGTAGAAGATATTGGATTGTTGTAGTTTCCTGTTAGCTGGTGAAAAGGTTGAGCTGTAGAAGATCTTTGGATTGTTGTAGTTGTCTGTTAGCTGGTGTAGGGGGTGAGCTGTAGAAGATATTTGGATTGTTGTAGTTGCCTTTTAGCTGGTGTAGGGAGTGAGCTGTAGAAGATATTTGGATTGTTGTAGCTGCCTTTTAGCTGGCGAAGATAGTGAACTGTAGAAGATATTGGGATTGTTGTAGTTTCCTGTTAGCTGGTGTAGGGAGTGAGCTGTAGAAGATATTTGGATTATTGTAACTGCCTTTTAGCTGGTGAAGGGAATGAGCTGTAGAAGATATTTGGATTGTTGTAGTTGCCTGTTAGCTGGTATAGGGAGTGAGCTGTAGAAGATATTTGGATTGTTGTAGTTGCCTGTTAGCTGGTGTAGGGCGTGAGCTGTAGAGGTTATTTGGATTGTTGTAGTTGCCTGTTAGCTGGTGTAGGGCGTGAGCTGTAGAAGATATTTGGATTGTTGTAGCTGCCTTTTGCTGGCGAAGGGGGTGAGCTGTAGAAGATATTTGGATTGTTGTAGTTGCCTGTTAGCTGGTGAAGGGGGTGAGCTGTAGAAGATATTTTGATTGTTGTAGTTGCCTGTTAGCTTGTGTAAGGAGTGATCTGTAGAAGATATTTGGATTGTTGTAGTTGCCTGTTAGCTGGTGTAGGGAGTGAGCTGTAGAAGATATTTGGATTGTTGTAGTTGCCTGTTAGCTGGTGTAGGGCGTGATCTGTAGAAGATATTTGGATTGTTGTAGTTGCCTGTTAGCTGGTGTAGGGCGTGAGCTGTAGAAGATATTTGGATTGTTGTAGTTGTCTGTTAGCTGGTGAAAGGGTGAGGTGTAGAAGATATTTGATTTGTTGTAGTTGCCTGTTAGCTGGTGTAGGGCGTGAGCTGTAGAAGATATTTGGATTGTTGTAGTTGCCTGTTAGCTGGTGTAGGGCGTGAGCTGTAGAAGATATTTGGATTGTTGTAGTTGTCTGTTAGCTGGTGAAAGGGTGAGGTGTAGAAGATATTTGGATTGTTGTAGTTGCCTGTTAGCTGGTGTAGGGAGTGAGCTGTAGAAGATATTGGATTGTTGTAGTTTCCTGTTAGCTGGTGAAAAGGTTGAGCTGTAGAAGATCTTTGGATTGTTGTAGTTGTCTGTTAGCTGGTGTAGGGGGTGAGCTGTAGAAGATATTTGGATTGTTGTAGTTGCCTTTTAGCTGGTGTAGGGAGTGAGCTGTAGAAGATATTTGGATTGTTGTAGCTGCCTTTTAGCTGGCGAAGATAGTGAACTGTAGAAGATATTGGGATTGTTGTAGTTTCCTGTTAGCTGGTGTAGGGAGTGAGCTGTAGAAGATATTTGGATTATTGTAACTGCCTTTTAGCTGGTGAAGGGAATGAGCTGTAGAAGATATTTGGATTGTTGTAGTTGCCTGTTAGCTGGTATAGGGAGTGAGCTGTAGAAGATATTTGGATTGTTGTAGTTGCCTGTTAGCTGGTGTAGGGCGTGAGCTGTAGAGGTTATTTGGATTGTTGTAGTTGCCTGTTAGCTGGTGTAGGGCGTGAGCTGTAGAAGATATTTGGATTGTTGTAGCTGCCTTTTGCTGGCGAAGGGAATGAGCTGTAGAAGATATTTGGATTGTTGTAGTTGCCTGTTAGCTGGTATAGGGAGTGAGCTGTAGAAGATATTTGGATTGTTGTAGTTGCCTGTTAGCTGGTGAAGGGGGTGAGCTGTAGAAGATATTTGGATTGTTGTAGTTGCCTGTTAGCTGGTGAAGGGGGTGAGCTGTAGAAGATATTTTGATTGTTGTAGTTGCCTGTTAGCTTGTGTAAGGAGTGATCTGTAGAAGATATTTGGATTGTTGTAGTTGCCTGTTAGCTGGTGAAGGGGGTGAGCTGTAGAAGATATCTGGATTGTTGTAGTTGCCTGTTAGCTGGTGAAGGGGGTGAGCTGTAGAAGATATTTGGATTGTTGTAGTTGCTTGTTAGCTGGTGAAAGGGGTGAGCTGCAGAAGATATTTGGATTGTTGTAGTTGCCTGTTAGCTGGTGAAGGGGGTGAGCTGTAAAAGATATTTGGATTGTTGTAGTTGCCTGTTAGCTGGTGTAGGGGGTGATCTGTAGAAGATATTTTGATTGTTGTAGTTGCCTGTTAGCTGGTGTAGGGAGTGAGCTGTAGAAGTTATTTTGATTGTTATAGTTGCCTGTTAGCTGGTGTAGGGAGTGAGCTGTAGAAGATATTTGGATTGTTGTAGTTGCCTGTTTGCTGGTGAAGGGGGTAAGCTGTAGAAGATATTTAGATTGTTGTAGTTGCTTGTTAGCTGGTTAAGGGGGTGAGCTGTAGAAGATATTTGTATTGTTGTAGTTGTCTGTTAGCTGGTGAAGGGGGTGAGCTTTAAAAGATATTTGGATTGTTGTAGTTGCCTGTTAGCTGGTGTAGGGGGTGATCTGTAGAAGATATTTGGATTGTTGTAGTTGCCTGTTAGCTGGTGTAGGGAGTGAGCTGTAGAAGTTATTTGGATTGTTATAGTTGCCTGTTAGCTGGTGTAGGGAGTGAGCTGTAGAAGATATTTGGATTGTTGAATTTGCCTGTTAGCTGGTGTAGGGAGTGAGCTGTAGAAGATTTTAGGATTGTTGTAGTTGCCTGTTAGCTGGTGAAGGGGGTGAGCTGTAGAAGATATTTGGATTGTTGTAGTTGCCTGTTGGCTGGTGAAGGGGGTGAGCTGTAGAAGATATTTGGATTGTTGTAGTTGCCTGTTAGCTGGTGTAGGGAGTGAGCAGTAGAAGATATTTGGATTGTTGTAGTTGCCTGTTAGCTGGTGTAGGGAGTGAGCTGTAGAAGATATTTACATTGTTGTAGTTGCCTGTTAGCTGGTGTAGTGAGTGAGCTGTAGATGATATTTGGATTGTTGTAGCTGCCTTTTGCTGGCGAAGATAGTGAACTGTAGAAGATATTTGGATTGTTGTAGTTGCCTGTTAGCTGGTGTAGGGAGTGAGCTGTAGAAGATATTTGGATTATTGTAGCTGCCTTTTAGCTGGTGAAGGGAATGAGCTGTAGAAGATATTTGGATTGTTGTAGTTGCCTGTTAGCTGGTATAGGGAGTGAGCTGTAGAAGATATTTGGATTGTTGTAGTTGCCTGTTAGCTGGTGTAGGGAGTGAGCTGTAGAAGATATTTGGATTGTTGTAGTTGCCTGTTAGCTGGTGAAGAGGGTGAGCTGTAGAAGATATTTGGATTGTTGTAGTTGCCTGTTAGCTGGTGAAGGGGGTGAGCTGTAGAAGATATTTTGATTGTTGTAGTTGCCTGTTAGCTTGTGTAAGGAGTGATCTGTAGAAGATATTTGGATTGTTGTAGTTGCCTGTTAGCTGGTGAAGGGGGTGAGCTGTAGAAGATATCTGGATTGTTGTAGTTGCCTGTTAGCTGGTGAAGGGGGTGAGCTGTAGAAGATATTTGGATTGTTGTAGTTGCTTGTTAGCTGGTGAAGGGGGTGAGCTGTAGAAGATATTTGGATTGTTGTAGTTGCCTGTTAGCTGGTGAAGGGGGTGAGCTGTAAAAGATATTTGGATTGTTGTAGTTGTCTGTTAGCTGGTGTAGGGGGTGAGCTGTAGAAGATATTTGGATTGTTAGAGTTGCCTGTTAGCTGGTGAAGGGGGTGAGCTGTAGAAGATATTTGGATTGTTGTAGTTGCCTGTTAGCTGGTGTAGGGGGTGAGCTGTAGAAGATATTTGGATTGTTGTAGTTGCCTGTTAGCTGGTGTAGGGAGGGAGCAGTAGAAGATATTTGGATTGTTGTAGTTGCCTGTTAGCTGGTGTAGGGCGTGAGCTGTAGAAGATATTTGGATTGTTGTAGTTGCCTGTTAGCTGGTGTAGGGCGTGAGCTGTAGAAGATATTGGATTGTTGTAGTTTCCTGTTAGCTGGTGTAGGGAGTGAGCTGTAGAAGATATTGGATTGTTGTAGTTTCCTGTTAGCTGGTGAAAAGGTTGAGCTGTAGAAGATCTTTGGATTGTTGTAGTTGTCTGTTAGCTGGTGTAGGGAGTGAGCTGTAGAAGATATTTGGATTGTTGTAGTTGCCTGTTAGCTGGTATAGGGAGTGAGCTGTAGAAGATATTTGGATTGTTGTAGTTGCCTGTTAGCTGGTGTAGGGCGTGAGCTGTAGAGGTTATTTGGATTGTTGTAGTTGCCTGTTAGCTGGTGTAGGGCGTGAGCTGTAGAAGATATTTGGATTGTTGTAGTTGTCTGTTAGCTGGTGAAAGGGTGAGCTGAGAAGATATTTGGATTGTTGTAGTTGCCTGTTAGCTGGTGTAGGGAGTGAGCTGTATAAGATATTTGGATTGTTGTAGTTGCCTGTTAGCTGATGAAAAGGTTGAGCTGTAGAAGATCTTTGGATTGTTGTAGTTGTCTGTTAGCTGGTGTAGGGGGTGAGCTGTAGAAGATATTTGGATTGTTGTAGTTGCCTTTTAGCTGGTGTAGGGAGTGAGCTGTAGAAGATATTTGGATTGTTGTAGCTGCCTTTTAGCTGGCGAAGATAGTGAACTGTAGAAGATATTTGGATTGTTGTAGTTGCCTGTTAGCTGGTGTAGGGAGTGAGCTGTAGAAGATATTTGGATTATTGTAGCTGCCTTTTAGCTGGTGAAGGGAATGAGCTGTAGAAGATATTTGGATTGTTGTAGTTGCCTGTTAGCTGGTATAGGGAGTGAGCTGAAGAAGATATTTGGATTGTTGTAGTTGCCTGTTAGCTGGTGTAGGGAGTGAGCTGTAGAAGATATTTGGATTGTTGTAGTTGCCTGTTAGCTGGTGAAGGGGGTGAGCTGTAGAAGATATTTGGATTGTTGTAGTTGCCTGTTAGCTGGTGAAGGGGGTGAGCTGTAGAAGATATTTTGATTGTTGTAGTTGCCTGTTAGCTGGTGTAAGGAGTGATCTGTAGAAGATATTTGGATTGTTGTAGTTGCCTGTTAGCTGGTGAAGGGGGTGAGCTGTAGAAGATATTTGGATTGTTGTAGTTGCCTGTTAGCTGGTGTAGGGAGTGAGCTGTAGAACATATTTGGATTTTTGTAGTTGCCTTTTAGCTGGTGTAGGGAGTGAGCTGTAGAAGATATTTGGATTTTTGTAGTTGCCTTTTAGCTGGTGTAGGGAGTGAGCTGTAGAAGATATTTGGATTGTTGTAGTTGCCTTTTAGCTGGTGTAGTGAGTGAGCTGTAGAAGATATTTGGATTGTTGTAGTTTCCTGTTAGCTGGTGTAGGGAGTGAGCTGTAGAAGATATTTGGATTGTTGTAGTTGCCTGTTAGCTGGTGTAGGGTGTAAGCTGTAGAAGATATTTGGATGGTTGTAGTTGCCTGTTAGCTGATGTAGGGAGTGAGCTGTAGAAGATATTTGGATTGTTGTAGTTGCCTGTTAGCTGGTGTAGGGAGTGAGCTGTAGAAGATATTTGGATTGTTGTAGTTGCCGGCAATAACTTCTGTCTGAGGCGAGTCCTGGGAAAGCGAGCAGCACATGTTGTGTTGTCTCCCATGGGTGGATGCAGATGTTGCAGTTAGATTCGTCTGCATGGTCTAGCTTGTATACGTATTTGTTAAGTCTGCTGTGTTGTGGTCCTAATTTGAAAGATTATGCTCTGTTCACTGCGTTGCAGTTTGTTGGTGTTGTTATTTTTGTTTGGGGTGTCGTCATTTCTTGACACATGGCACTCCCAGTGAACCCTTCCGTTCATCGGGTCAACTATTACTTTTTGAAGTTGTTTTTAAGAATTAGCTCTGCTGTTTCCATGTTTGCGGGTGTATTAATTTGAACCATGATTGCTGCTACTTTGGTTAGTCGACCTGCTTTCTCTGTATCCTGGAATCCATTTGGGGGAAGGGGGAATTTTGATGTTGCGTGTTTGTATCTTATCAACCCTCTCGATCAGATTGGTAACTATTGCTCCATTTTTTCAAGAAGGCTGTAGTGCAAAGGAACATATTTCCGTATGTGCCCATTGTTGTCTTTTCTTGTTAAATGCCAGTGCCTCCATATTTTAATGAACATGTCAAAGAATACTGCTGCGGTGTTTTTGCCGTTATGGAAACCATCAAAACTTTTCTGCACAAAATGAAAAAGTTGATCATTAGTTCTGCAGTCTTTTCTAAAGCCTGTCTGGCTATCATCAATTATTTTGTTGGTTTCCAGTCATCAGTACAGTTATTGGTTCAATCCACAATTGTTGAAGTCAGTGGTACTGGTATACAGTTTCTTGGTTCATGAGCTGGTTTATTGTTCTCAGAATTGGCTTGATGTTTGCAGTGTGTCATGCTTTTGGGAGTGTGCTTTCAGACCATTGTCTGTTGATAAAGTTCAGGAGAACAGCCTTTGCTTTTAGACCGAGGTTCACTTTCATTTCATTAGTAATTTTGTGTGTTCCTTGAGCCTTTTTGGTCTTCAATTTTTCGTAGATCATTATTCATTTCCTGTGTTGTGTACTCAGTCTGAATTAGTTTAATGTTTGCTTTTGCAGCTCTTTGTTGTGTTTGTGTTGTTTTCTTAAATGCATTGTCTAGTTATTTCCTATGCTATGTTCAGCTAACTTTGGTATTTAATTTGTTGCACCTCTCTGATTGTTTTCTTTACTGTGATTTCTCTTCTGCCCCTTTAAATCAATCCGGCGCAGAAGATTCCACGCTGTGTGTTCTTTACTATTTCAGTTCAAGTCATTGCATGTTTTTGTTCACGCTTCTTTTGTTTTTCCTTTCATGATGTGGCATCGTGATTGTGATGTGAATTTATTGTTCTGTTTTTTTTCTCCATTTTTCTTCTTGCTTTTCGTTGTTCTTGACAATTGTTTCTCGACCTGGTCTAGGAAGAGATGAACTGCTTGCGACTGCCTCTTGCCATTTCAGTTATTTCCAGAATGGTCTCTGTGATGCTGCTTTATGTATTCTCTACAGTGTTTGCTGAGTTTATGTTGTTGAATCTGTTGTTTGAGAAGGCTGCATATGATGTCCAGTTAACTTTTATACAATTCCATTAAATCTTTATCTCATGCTTGCAATTGTAAGGTTTTTTTTAAAGGGATAAGTATATGTTTTTTCGCTTCCAATGTCTTCCAGAACTGTATGTGCACGAATGTCTGTAATGTCAGCTGATACCATGGTAAGATCAGGTCTGCTGGTCGTGCCTGTACTTCAGTGCAGGAGAGTTGGTTCTGTCTTTGTGTTCTGTTTTAGGATTAAGATGGACGATGTCCAGATGTTCTCTCTCTCTCTCTCTCTATCTCTCTCTCTCTCTCTCTGTCTCTTCTGTTGTATGTTTTTTATCCCGATGCTGAAGAGTGGGCATTACAATCTACAGCTATTACCTTGTCATTGTATATGTAGCATCGCAAAATTGGATGTTCCCAGTAGATATTTGAAAAAAGTAAATATTATATATCGTAAATTTCTTTCCTATGATCCAGCAGAGGAACTCCTGCATTTCGCTGTCAGTACCATTACCAATTTGTCGTGCCTCTGCTTCAATGTCGTTTCTAATGAGTGGCATACGCCCTGACCAGTACTTGTATTCACAGAGCTACTATGTGTATCTTATGAGGTTGATCAGATTGTCTTATTGGTATGGTTTCCTGGTGTACTGCAATGTGAACTGTGTTGTTGTGTACTTATGTTTTCTGTTGTCTGCTAGGTTTTGTTTTCTGTTGTCTGCTAGGTATGTTTTCTGTTGTCTGGTAGGTATGTTTTCTGTTGTCTGGTAGGTATGTTTTCTGTTGTCTGGTTGGTATGTTTTCTGTTGTCTGGTAGGTATGTTTTCTGTTGTCTGGTAGGTATGTTTTCTGTTGTCTGGCTGGTATGTTTTTTGTTCTCTAGTAAGTATGTTTTCTGTTGGCTAGTTCATGTTTCTGTTGTCTGTATGCATGTTTTCTGAGGGCTTAAAATATTCTTATCCTGTGAGAAATGCGTTGGTGTTTGTGAGTTGGTGGGTGTGTGAGAGTATATGTGTGTGTGTGCAATAAGTGCGTGGGTGTGTGAGAGTATATGTTTGTGTGTTTCCAATCAGTGGGAGGGTGTGGTTGAGGAGCTGAAGAGAGGAATAACTATGAGATGAGTGGCTGTGAACCAGTTTGGATACCGGTCCCCTGTTCAAGCGAACAAATAACCGATACACTGCATGGCGCCTACCGGGGCAATCTGTTTTTATTCCTCAACTCTAGAAATCATCCCCAGTAGCGGAATGGGAACACACGCGCAATGAGAGAGTGAGAGAGAGAGAGAGAGAGAGAGAGAGAGAGAGAGAGTGAGAGACAGACACAAACAGACAGGCAGGCAGGCAGACAGGCAGGTAGACAGACAGACAGACAGACAGCCAGACAGACAGACAGACAGGCAGGCAGACAGACAAACAGACAGATAGATAGATAGATACATAGATAGATAGATAGATAGATAGATAGATAGATAGATAGATAGATAGATAGATAGATAGATAGATAGATAGATAGATAGATCGATAGATAGATAGATAGATAGATAGATAGATAGATAGATAGATAGATAGATAGATAGATAGATAGATAGATAGATAGATAGATAGATAGATAGATAGATAGATAGATAGATATATAGATATATGGATAGATAGTTGATAGATAGATAGATAGATAGATAGATAGATAGATAGATAGATAGATAGATAGATAGATAGATAGATAGATAGATAGATAGATAGATAGATAGATAGATAGATAGATAGATAGATAGATAGATAGATAGAGAGAGAGATAGAGAGATAGAGAGATAGATAGATAGATAGATAGATAGATAGATAGATAGATAGATAGATAGATAGATAGATAGATAGATAGATAGATAGATAGATAGATAGATAGATAGATAGAGATAGATAGAGAGAGAGATAGAGAGATAGATAGATAGATAGATAGATAGATAGATAGATAGATAGATAGATAGATAGATAGATAGATAGATAGATAGATAGATAGATAGATAGATAGATAGATAGATAGATAGATAGATAGATAGATAGATAGATAGATAGATAGATAGATAGATAGATAGATAGATAGATAGATAGATAGATAGATAGATAGATAGATAGATAGATAGATAGATAGATAGATAGATAGATAGATAGATAGATAGAGATGATTTTCTATTGTATTGTATCTGTAGTCCATGTCCCCACAGACTTTATCTTGAGTTTAACAAATGGACTGTATCTACTGTTGTTGCTCTGAAGGTGGTACATCAGCCAATGCCTTCTGGAATGAAATGTTAGAGACATCAGTGAACTCGTAATCCGATTTCTTCTGAGATGTTGTGACCATTTCCCTTCCTTGTTGTCTCTCATTACCAAACAGAATGTCATGCGCCCAGTTACTCTTGGGTTGAGTGATGTCGGGGCCGGTAATTGAGCCTTGACGTTTTGCCGTCACAAGCCATCACCATAATCAGTGTGCTACCCAGATGCTCTTTTCGCGGCTACGGAGATTGAACATTTCAAGATTACAGAGAATTCATATCTTACGAAATGATATCATATATCATTGTTTAACTACCATGAGCCTGAATTTCTTGATTGACACTTCTTGTTGCAAATACTCTTCACACGTCTGTACATATTTGGTAGTGAACGATAGCGGCGACGAAGAGATAGCAGTGACGTCACGTAGAGAGAGATAGCGGAAGGATAGCAAACCCTATGTCACAGGAATTTTCAGGACTACCGGTGGCAAAAGACGAGACAGCATACCATAGTGCTGTCTTCCCATACTCCTAGAAGATGATGCTATCAAGAAAGGGTTGTGACCAGTGATATATCGGAGCTGGCATATGTCGATGACGTAGTTCTGATGACCAAATTAGAGGCACAGCTCCAGATGAACCTGGAAGGATGAGCTGAGAAGAGATGGATATCCATCACCAGTTCAAATACAAAGATCACAGTGGCACTGAGAGAATTAATATTAGATTGTTCTGTTGTTATTGTTGGTATCTCATAATTCTCTGGCCAGCCAATGCCATTCATATATAGATCTTCTTAGACAGATCTTCTTAGACAGATCTTCTTAGACAGATCTTCTTAGACAGATCTTCTTAGACAGATCTTCTTAGACAGATCTTCTTCATTTGTTTCACTGCTCCAAACAGTGTGTTGGCAACTGTTTGCTGTGCTTGTAAGAATCTTTTCCTCATGCCCGCAAGCGCCTTGCACTCAATGAGTAGGTGACGAACTAAATTCGACTGGTGCAATCTGAATGTTTGACAATGTCTGAAGCAAGAAAGAAGACCGGCTAGAACAACGATCATGTAAGGCTTCCAATCAGCTACCAAGCCCCACAGAAGGATCCCAAATCTGGGATTATGATAACAAAATAGAATCCCCAATAGACCGACGACTAAAATGGAACAAAATCAAAGAGAAAGATAGCAGATCGAATAAGCTTCTTCTTAGTATTCTTTTTCTTCCTTTTTCTTTCGCCCTGAAAAGAACTTTGTAGCGTTGTGTTGTAATTTACAGCGAGGATGTGATATCTGCCACTTTTTGTCCAACACATCCGATTTCTGCTAGCGTTTTGGGTGACCGGGTCTGCCTTTCAACTGCGATCGCTTTTCTCTTAGCCAGCCTACATGTGTGCAGCCTGTTTCTAGGAGGCGGAATGTAATCTTGGTCCTCTCTTGCTCGCTGACCCTGATGCATAAGTCAGCTGGTTGCTTCGGTGGGTGGGTGGGTGGGCGGGGTGGGCGGGGTTGGGCGGGTGGGCGGGGGGATGGGTGCGTGCGTGCGTGCGTGTGTGTGTGTGTGTGTGTGTGTGTGCGCGTGCGCGTGCGCGTGTGCGTGCGTGCGTGCGTGCGTGCGTGCGTGCGTGCGTGCGTGTGTGTGTGTGTGTGTGTGTGTGTGTGTGTCTCAAATTTGCTGGGCTATTCTTGGTTTGCCACCAGATACATTTTTACTGAGTGAATAAGCAACCACCAGATCAGCACCATTATCATTCGACATTTCGCAACCATTGAGAAAGTGGCTGAGTTGTGTCATATTTAAACCCATATCATATCCTCTGAAAGCCTAAGACAGCCGGCTAACATTACGTAGTCAGTGAATGTTACTAGCACAATATGAAAAAAAAGAGAATAAAAGAACAAATTATGAAATAGCAGTGGAACGTGATATTGCAATTAAATGAGTTGCATACATTTAGAAACAAACATAATAGAAATATGGTAACAACAGAGATGAAATGCCTGCGCAGAATGCTTGGAGCAACATGAATGGATAGAATCAGAAACGAAAATATTAGGAGACAAGTAGGTACAACACCAGTGCTAGACCTCATCAAGAGACATCAAACCAAATGGTTCGGCCACGTGACACGACAAACACCAGATAGTATCCCTCAGAGAGCAATGCTACACAGATACAATTGATATAAAGCTATGGGCCGGTCACGTGACACGACAAACACCAGATAGTATCCCTCAGAGAGCAATGCTACATAGATACAATTGATATAAAGCTATGGGCCGGCCACGTGACACGATAAACACTAGATAGTATCCTTCAGAGAGCAATGCTACACAGATACAATTGATATAAAGCTATGGGCCGGCCACGCAAAAGATGGATAGCAGAAATAACAGAAGCAGTAAAGTTCCCCGTGTACGAAGCACATGCTAGGACTCGGTCATGAAGCCTCTACATAATTTGACGCTGAAAAGCACAAGCAGGGCAACAAAGAGAAAAGAAAGAAGAAGAAGAATAAGAAAAACAAAAAAGAACAAGAACAAGAAGCAGGAAACTAGCTTTTGTGGTCACACACTAAGGTTGTATATATGTATTATACATACAAGAAATAAATCAAACGACCGTTAAAATAAACCTTACAGAAACGTCAGACAGCGATTCCAGTACGACTGGACTGTTCTGAAGAACTTTGTGATTATTTCCCTACAAGAGCTTATTATTGTATTCGTTTATTTAAATGCCGTTCCAAAAGGCATGCGCAAAAAGAATTTCTACAACTTCCTAGTAAATTTTGTTGTTTCTTATATGGAATTATGTTAAAACATATACCTTCCACGGGACTTCGTTTTTTTTCCTTTTTCTCACAACAAATTTGCCAGCTGCCACGGTCTGCAATAGCCCTCCACTTTCCGCGTGTTCAGCTCAACGTTATTGCTTCTTAAGTTTGGTTTCTGCATATTATAAATTCCAGATTTCTCCAAAAAAGTAAGCGAAGTAAGGATCCCGTTTACATCGCCAATCTGGCATATGGGGAATATGATATTTGGCCTATATTTTTCTTGACCAACGACACTCTAGGGGTGATGTGGCCAGCATCATTACGACCGAATTTACTTTCCCACATTATTCTGGTACCTAATTTTTTGGGCTGAGTCTACCCTAGAAGGCGTTATACGATCGGAAAAATGTCACACCAACTGGGTACCGAACACGATCGCTCGGTTGGGAAGCCAATGCGCTAACGACTGAGTTACCTTGGCTCCCAAATGTGTCCAATGCAGAAAGCAAACTGACACCACACACTCAAAAGCACGTGCGCAAGCGCACACGCCCACATACACACACAGACACGCATGCACGCGATACCCACACACATCCCCATACATGCATACATACATATGCACACATATATACATACATACAGATACGTACGTGCGTTGGTTCGTTAATTAATTCATTCATTCATGAACACGCGCACGCACACACATATATACACACACATGCACAGACACATATTCATACATACTAGTAAAACTACAAAGGAAATGAAAAATTATGAACATAATGTATCTTTGTTCACAGAACACGCTCTTGTATCGCAGGCCACAAGCGCTCGTCACGTGCTGCTGTTTTCTGCAGCCCGCAAAACGATTGCAATGTTGTTGTCATGTGATTGTGGGTGTGTTCACGTTTGGACCAACATATAGAGAACTACATACCACATTAAAGATACTGTAAACTTTTTAGTGAGTTTCTTACAGTGCGCAACTGATACATGGTCTAACTAGATTGAAAACATCGATTAAATATGAGTTTCTTAGTGTGCAAAACAGAGATTGCAAAACAGTGCAAAAACAGATCGTAAAAATAATGCAAAACAGAATGTAAAATAATGCACAACTGTAACTAACGTGGGCAGGTTTATAATTTTCTGCCATTCCCACCCCACGCACGTTTTTTTATGAAAGAAATCACAGTAATTAAGTTTTTAATCTCTGCTTCTCTTTACCGAGAACATATAGCCAGCCACTTTGCACATCATAGTTGAACAAACGATTGGGTGGAATTCATGCCTATACTCACAATGTGTAGACTATGATATGGTGTTTGGCAGTATAGACCAAAACATTGTATAGCTACTACTGAGACACTACGGTATACCTGAGAAGTTAATATCACTCATACAGAATATGTACGAAGACAGTTTCTAGAGTGGCACATGAAGAGGTACTGACCGACAGTTTTGAAGTACAAACGGGAGTGAGTCTATTGACACTACTCTTTTTCTTGTTGGTGATAGACTGGATTAGGAAGATATCAACATGAGAGACGAGAACCGGTGTACAGCGATCATTGTGGTCACAGTTAGAGGATCTGGACCATGCAGACGACTTGTTACTGCTGCCATACAGCCATAAATTATATACAAACAACTAAATAAGGCGAGGGAGCATTCAGCCAAACTAAGACTGAATATTAACACGGAGAAAACCAACTCCTCAAGCAAATAGCCCCAGTCATGTTTGTGGGGGTTGGGGTGGGGTGGGGGAGGAGGTACTGAAGGAGTGGACATCTTCACATATTTGGGCAGCACCATTGCTCATTTAAGGGACACAGAGGCAGTTGTAAGAACTAGAACTGGAAAGTCAAGGACAGCATTCATAGTTCTGTTATGGAACAGAAACTTGGAGAAAGACAAGAGCAAGGCAGAGGAAACTTCAGTCGTTCGTCATATGAAGGATAATGGGGATAAACTAGCGTCAGGGCTATGAAGGAAAACCTCAGTGGAAGAAGCCAACAACCACCAGTCGAGCAATAATTCAAGCTTAGAAAATGGAGTTTGATAGGACACATGCTACGGAAATCACCCTTAAACGTGACTAGACTGGCCCAGGCATGGAATCTCTAGGGAAAGAGGAAGAGAGGGTACACCAAAAAAACACCTGGAAAAGAGATAGTAAAAATGAACTTCAGTCTCTGGACCTCAACTGGATAGAGGCAGAAAGGGCAGCTCAAGACCGAACTTGCTGGGGGAGGGTTCAAAGTTAAAGGCGAGGGCTCGACTTGATTGCCGCGGGTGTCTTCATTTGGCTCAGTCCATCTCAGTATAACGGTGTACGGCCTGCCGAAAGCATCGTACAAAGCACGAGCTCCGTAGCTCCAGCGATGAACCCAGTGGTCTCCGGAAGAACTGACATCATGACCAGACACAGGCATCTCGAATTCGAACCCAGACCGTCTAAACACAAGGCAAACGACTTGACCCCCACAGCAGGGTTATCAATGGTCTATGCACTGAAATAGCGATGGTCATTGATTGCTTGATTGATTGACTTCCTTTGCTGGGTTGTTTTTGGGCTAAGTCTTCTCAAACTACATTGTGTTCTGTTCTTGCGGGACGAAGACCAATGAATATTTGGTGCACAGGTAACAGTCGTACTCGCGATATTGATGGTTATATTAAATGTTGCTAGTGACATGGAGCCGCGTAGCGCAGTGGTTAACGCGCTGGCTTCGCATCTGAGTGAAACTTGGTTAATTTCCCAATTGAGGCGGAAATGTTTTTTCAGACCGCAACGGAGCCCGGGTCGACCGAGCCTTAAATTGGTACCGGTTCAGTCCGGGAAGTAAAAGCGGCGAGGGAGAGGAGATGGCTACCGCCCTCATATAGCCGAGCCTTTGAAATGTGAGATCGCTAACACCTCACATCCCTATGGCAGTAATGCTATGAGTTACTTTACTTTAGTGACATGTCCGCAGGAGATTCACGGCCCAAAAGCCACCATCCACAGCTGTAACTGACTGATCTCAACTTCAAAACCCAAGAGCCACCATCCACAGCTGTAACTGACTTATCTCAACTTCAAAACCCAAGAGCCACCATCCACAGCTGTAACTGACTGATCTCAACTTCAAAACCCAAGAGCCACCATCCACAGCTGTAACTGACTGATCTCAACTTCAAAACCCAAGAGCCACCATCACACAGCTGTAACTGACTGATCTCAACTTCAAAACCCAAGAGCCACCATCACACAGCTGTGACTGACTGACTGACCTCGATTCCACAACTCACGATCCACCATTGCACAGCTGTGACTGACTGATCTCAACTTCACAACCCAAGAGCCACCATCACACAGCTGTAACTGACTGATCTCAACTTCAAAACCCAAGAGCCACCATCACACAGCTGTGACTGACTGACTGACCTCGATTCCACAACTCACGATCCACCATTGCACAGCTGTGACTGACTGATCTAAACTTCAAAACCCAAGAGCTATCATCACACAGCTGTGACTGACTGACTGACCTCGATTCCACAACTCACGATCCACCATTGCACAGCTGTGACTGACTGATCCCAACTTCACAACCCAAGAGCCACCATCTCACAGCTGTGACTGACTGACCTCGATTTTACAACTCACGATCCACCATTGCACAGCTGTGACTGACTGATCCCAACTTCACAACCCAAGAGCCACCATCTCACAGCTGTGACTGACTGACTGACCTCGATTCTACAACTCACGATCCACCATTGCACAGCTGTGACTGACTGATCTCAACTTCACAACCCAAGAGCCACCATCTCACAGCAGTGTTTGATCGACCTCGGCACTGATAAAGCCCCCGCAGCACTTAGAAGACATTGCATCTAGGTCAGGCCTCCACATCTAGGTCAGGCCTCCACATCTAGGTCAGGCCTCCACATCTAGGTCAGGCCTCCACATCTAGGTCAGGCCTCCACATCTAGGTCAGGCCTACACATCTAGGTCAGGCCTCCACATCTCACGGGTTAAACCCAAGATTGTCTGCAATCTCACAACAGCAGCAATTATTGTTGATTGCAGACAATCTTAACTCCACTGAGAACTTCATTTATTTTGGCAGTAAACAAAACACTGACGCACTAAGCCACCCGGGCATCATTCGAAGAGTCGGCCCGACTGCCGCCTGTTTAGACGTCCTGCATCGGGTCTCGACACAGCAGAAACTTCTATTTGAAACCAAGCTGCGAATGCACATAGCATGTGTCGTGCATATCCTGCTGTACAGTTCGGAAACCTGGACTGTTCTGCAGGGCAATAAGAAGAGCATTGAAGCTTCATAGAAGTACAGACAAACCCGCATTACTTCGATCCACTTGATGGACCGGGTCATAAATGACAAAGCCACCCAACGGACAGATCTCCAGAGCACACTCCCCGTGCTAAACCGTCGCCGTTTGCAAATGTGTGAACATGTGGTCGGTCTTGTTAAGGATGTCCTTGCCCACCATCTCTTCAAGCAGGTCATGGACACAAACAAAGGGAAGTTCCCCTTTCCGTCATGGTCTCGCTCCCGAGGCAGTCCCCGAACCACCTGGTTAGATCACATCGGTAAGACATAACCATCTTGGCATGGGACCTGAGAATCAGCCACTCATCGCACGGTTAGCGCAACAAGCCTTTGTCGTCTAAGCGGGCTAACGACCTCCCTGGGACTAATTGGAGCCTATATTACGAATACTATAATGCTTCGACTATAAAACAGCACTAAATATAAATTTACTTTTCCTATTATATAGTTTTTAACCATAGATTTAGTTTGAAGATGTATTGCTAACTACAGGTATTTTAGACTCATCGAAAATTACGTAAAAAAGAGAACGGCCGTAAATGTGGAAAATCATGTTGTGTAAAAAGAAAATGCTCGTAGATGGAAGAAAATAACGTCGCATAAATAGACAGCGCTCTTAAATATTGTAATAGTTTCAAGTGTCATGACATTGTTGCGTACGTCAGATGAATGTCATGTGAAATAATATGTATATAACATAGGAGTTAGCTGAGTCAATGATATCATATTTCTGCACAGTTGGAGACAGGTCAAATAGAGGACAGAAAAAGATGGGCCCATCTTACCAGTAGTTATTATTCAGGGTTTGGACGACAAGATTTGATACGAGTAGACGGTTGTCAACGGAGGCTATACATCCAGAGGAAGTGGTGTAGAGCTAGCGAATAACAAATGTTGTAGTTGTTTGTTATTGTCAGAGTTTGGTCTGGGTACTGCATCAGTCCATTTGCTGTAATAGCTAGAAAGACAAACAAGGGGGTGTGGGATTTAAGCGGCATGGGGAGTTAGTGTCAAGCTGTCACAATGAGGTGGACAGGGTGACCAGGTAGCGAATGAAGTTGATAGGACTCCAAAGGAAAGAACTTGCCAGATTGACAAGCGTTGCAGCACAACAGTGACTTGGGCTACTAGCTGGTCAACAGAGCTACGACAAATGTGCTAAGTGACTATGTTACAGACGGCCATATTGGTACGGGAAAACTAAAAGGCGGGATTTAGGGAAAATAGAAGTGTGATTGAACAAGGAGCAATAGAGAGTTCGGGCAGAGCTAGTCGAAAGATTAACCACTGTGAGTTTCATGGGCATTGCATTATTGCCAAATGGAAGGGACAATGTGCCAACGCCAGCGACACGAGAAGGAAATGTGATCACTGTACGAAAAAAGTGTTGCAGACACCGGAATATAATCCCGAACAGAGTGGCAACAAACTGACTCTGTCCAGTTCAGAACAGCGTATCTACATTTTTCACAGATATCGCGCCTTTGATGATCTGCTGGAAATGAGAGACAACTGATTGTGCGAGTGATTCCATTCGGGACAATATATATATATAGAGAGAGAGAGAGAGTGAGAGAGAGAGAGAAAGAGAGAAAGAGAGATCTTCTTCTTCTTCTTCGTTCGCAGTCAGACAGTAACCATTATTTTTTCGAAAAAAGCGGCGGTCATCCTGAGGCTGTCGCCACTGACATAGAGCTTGTCTTGCAGTTCCACTGGTGATGGCCACATCTGCTCTCTCTGATCCTCGTATGTCGGGCAGTTCTGCAGCAGATATTCAGCGGTCATTTTACCAGTACCGCACGGGCATTCGTCGGTACACCCTATCTTCAATTTGTTGAATAGGTGGTACCTCAGTCTATTGTGGCCAGTGCGAAGTCTGAAGACAACGACCTGCTCTCTTCGGTTCAACTGGTAATAGGCATCGTTTTTGGTGTAACCAGTATGTTCGGTTTCCCATTTGGTCATGTATCTGTTTGTTTACTAGTATCTGTTTGTGGTAGTCTTGCACCTTCTTTTGCCAGTCTGTCTGCCTCCTCGTTGCCTTGGATGTTGCAGTGTGATGGGACCCACTGTACCACTACCCTTTTTGGTGCGGACTGCTGGCACAGTTTGCAGAGTGCTGCTCTTAAGTCATTAAGCTCAGTATTTTTCTGGCTTTTTAGCGCTGTGACTACGGGGAGAGCATCTGTAAGCAGGACTATATGGCTTTCATTTTCACTGTGTGTCACCATTTCTTCCACTGCCGCCCTCAGTGCCTCTGCCTCCGCTCTGAAATTGCTTGTGTACTTACCAGTAGCGAATGACAGTGTTATTTTTCTGCCATTTGGTAGGTTCAGGAATGCTCCTGCCCCTCCGTTCTGTGTTGTGTTTGTTACAGAACCGTCGGTGTATGCATGGGTCCAGTCCATGCTTGGGAAGCTTTTCGTTATGAAGCTTAGGGTAGTATCTCTCCTTTCTTTTTTCAGTCTGGCAGTTTTTTGTTTGCAATACCTGGTATATTTTCTACCACCTCTGGAAATATATCCTGCCTCCAGGTAGGTTTTCGTACAGTAGTGATGGGTTTTGGTGTTGTTAGTGCGTTTATGGGATCTTCGTGCATCTTTGCTTTGGCTATTTCTGCAAAGTTTCTCCGCTTTAGTTTCCCATTTCCCAAATTGTTTAGTCTCTGGTGCATTGGATGGTCGGTCAGTCTTCGGAGTTTCTCTGACTGCAGCTGGGCTCTGCAGTCTCTTCTATCGGTCATGGATTGCAGTTTTGTAATCTTTTCAAGTTCTACAATTGGCGTTGACTTCATGCCACCTGTTATAATTCTCATGGCTTGGTTTTGAAGTTTGCTAACTTTATCGAAGTTCGCCTTCGCTGCTGTTGTCCATGCCGCAATGCCATACTCGAGAACTGGTCTCACTCTTCCAGTGTACAGTTTCTTTATTATGCCTTCGTCTGCTCCCCAGCTTGTGCCAGCAAGTTTCCTCATGATTGCCATTCTTTCTCTGGCTTTCATTTGGTTTCTCTCAATCTGACTTTTCCATGTCATGCGCCGATCAAATGTGACTCCCAGATAGGTTGGGTTGTCGTTTGGCTGCAGGAATTTGCCATTTAGACTTAATTTGGTACTTTGGGGTTTTAATGAAAGCGAGAATATTGTGCATGTGGTTTTCTCCTCGTTTATTTTGACCAGCCATGAGTTCGCCCACTCTTCCAGCGATGTTAGGGCCGTCTGCATCCGATTTCTTGCTATGGTGAGATTCTTTTCAGAGGTCCACATAGCCAGATCGTCTGCAAACATTGAGCTATGGACTCTTCTTGTTATATTCTCTGTAATATCGTTTATATATATCAGGAAGAGTGTGGGTGACAGTACTCCCCCTTGGGGTACTCCCTGCTCGAGTGTCACCTTTTTGCTCATCTGCCCTTGTACTTGGACTCTGGCCGTTCTTTGTTTGAGGTAGTGGTTGATCCACTTGTACATTTTCCCGCAAACATCACTTCTTCTTAGCTTGACTCTAAGTCCATCTTTCCAGACTTTGTCAAATGCCTTTTCCAGATCCACCCAAACAGCTACTGTGTGTTTCTGTGCCTGGTAGACATCTTCTATCTCCTGGGCTATGAGGATGACCTGGTCCTCAGTGGATCTGTGCTGTCTAAAGCCGGCTTGCTGTGGAATTAGTATTCGTTTTTCTTCCAGATGCCACATCAGTCTGGTGTTTATCATCCGTTCCATCAGCTTTCCGACACAGCTCAGTAGGCTTATGGGCCTGTATCCATTTGGATCTGTTTTGTCCTTTCCTGTTTTTGGTACTGGTACCAGTATTGCGTCTTTCCATGCCTGTGGTACAATTCCCCTTTTCCAGCTTTGGTTCAGGACCGATAGCAGTTTCCTTTTCGGAAAGAGAGATCAAGAGACAGAGATAGAAAGAGACAGACAGAGAGAAAGAGGGAGAAAAAACGCCGTACGTCTGAACGTACGAAATAGGTGTAACAAGTACACGTAAAGGACAGTTTCGTAGAATGGCTCTACCTGCTGATGGCAAGTTACATCGACAAACGTTATCTGAATCAAGTTGCCATAGCATCATGATAAAAAAAAGAGGTGTACCATGAGACTCATCAGGGAGCACACCCACAAATCTTGTTCAGAAGCCTTTGTTCCACACAGCATTTCCGACAAATCAGAAGTTTGCAGACGGTCAGAAACCAGCCAGTCAAGCCACACTGCCTGAGGACGAATGGCACTACGAGGTCACACGATAGATAGGATACACAATAGAACTGGGTGTTAGATCCAGGGGTTCCACCCAGATCATGCTGACAACTTTTGAATTAGAAAGATTAAGTCATCGAAAGTTTTAAGTTGATAATGTTGTAAATGACAAGATATGTAAAGTAAAGTAAAGTAACACATAACATTACTGCCGTTACAGTGTGAGGGGTTAGTGATCTCACATTTCAAAGGCTCGGCTATATGAGGGCGGTAGTCATCTCCTGTCGCCGCTTTTACTTCCCGGACTGAACCGATACCCATTTAAGGCTAAGTCGACCCGGGAGCAGTTGTGGTCTGAAAAAACATTACCGCCTCAACTGGGGAATGAACGCAGGACCACTCAGCTGCGAAGCCAGAGCGTTAATCACTGCGCTACGCGGCTCCCCAACAAGATATGTAATAAATGAAGTATCTTGTGTTTTATTATTTCCATTAGTCTTGGTGTTTTCTATGTTAGTGTTGTGTAGAAAGAATAACTGGAAGAAGTCAGATAGGTCGCTCACTATACGTTACAGAGAAAGTGTCAGAAAGAAAGTAGAGGTATCGGGGATACTACCACATGATAGTTTAACTCGATTCTCGTGACCAGAATAGAATTGTGGTTAGCCCGGTCACAATGTGAGAAAATTGCGTCGCATAATATGAGAACGCTCTCAGATAGGAGAAAGCTAGACTCATAAAAACATAACGCTTATAGATGGGAGAAAATTATGTCGCATAAAAAGATAACGCTTGTGAATGAGAGAAAATTATGTCGCGTAAAAAGATAACGCTTGTGGATGAGAGAAAATTATGTCGCATAAAAAGATAACGCTTGTGGATGAGAGAAAATTATGTCGCGTAAAAAGATAACGCTTGTGGATGAGAGAAAATTATGTCGCGTAAAAAGATAACGCTTGTGGATTGGAGAAAATTATGTCGCATAAAAACATAACGCTTGTGGATTGGAGAAAATTATGTCGCATAAAATTATGGCGCGTAGAATGTAGGAGAGAGTGGGAGGGGTTGGGAATGGAGAGGGAGAAAGAGAAAATGAGAGAGGAGCAGAGAGAAAACGAGAGAGAGGGAGAGAGAGAAAACGAGAAAGAGAGAGATATAGAGGACATCTCCTGCATAAGTAGGATCATTTGCAAATGTTCACATAGATTAATTATAATACACTTTAGAATATCTTGTGGTCTCTATGTATTTAATAATCCGAACTATTTCTAATTGTATCTCCCCTGGTGATACCTGTGACTTTTCTTAAGCATTTTATTTCACACGCTGTAATTGTTCTCTCTGGTGCCTGGATAATGATCAAGTTCTACGTCGGCAGCACAAAGGTGGTATAAATATGTTGTTGATCAATTTTTCTGTTGTTGTCATGCTGATGTTCGGATGCTTAAGTAATGATGACAAGTGATACGCTTCAGCAGCTGCTTTTTTATATTACCACACCTCTAACAAGTCTTGCAACTTCCATCAAAACGCGTCCCATGTATTTCAACTCTTGGGTCACATTAAGGTTGAGATTATTTACACGTGTGTCTTTTGGACATAAGTAAGTATTGAAGCTGAAGACAGGCACAGTACAGTAAGATGCCGTAAGAGGATGGTGCACAAGAAAACCATTCATCAAACACTGAAATTGGCTGATAACACCATCTCAACAGACAGACGGACCATAGAGACAGCGTGCCAACAGTATTATACTAACCTTTTCTCATCGAAGGAGAAGGTCCAAAAGGTATTGGCGAGAACCGAGTTCAAACCTGCTCAATTGATTGAACCAGATGAGTTCATCCATGCAATCTAACAGGCAAGGTCAGGCACAGCCCCCAGAAGTACACGGAATTACCACAGACATCCTTAAGGCGGAAGGAGACAGTCTAGAACTACAACTCTATAAGTGATTTAACAGGTGCTTCACAGATGATCGAATCTTAATTCAATGGAAAATCTCAAAAACTATACTCATCCACAAGAAGGCCGACACCAAAATCCTGGAGAACTATCGCCCAATATGTTTACTACCGATGATATACAAAATATTCACCAAAGTCCTTTTCAACAGAATCGGCCAACAACTGGACCTCCAACAATCCCGTGAGTAGGCTGGATTCAGAAGAGGGTTCTCCACTGCTGACCACCTACACACAATCCACCAGCTGCTTGAGAATGTACGTCAACTACGCCTGCCCATATGTCTAGTTTTTATAGATTATAAAAAAGCCTTCGACAGTTTTGAGTAATAAATGCTCTAAGAAACCAGGACGTGGCCGGAAATTACACGAGGATGATTGAGGAAATAAACGTAGGCTGCAGTACGGACATTACTCTGTATCACCGCCCAATAACTGTTCCACTAGCGAGAGGAGTGCGGCAGGGCAAAACAATTTCTCCTTTTCACAGCTGCACCTGAGGACATCTTCAAACAGCTGAGTTAGGCAGATAAAGGCATAGATATAGATGGGGAAAGGCTCACCCACCTACGCATTGCGGACCACATTGTGCTCATCAGTCACACCACCGAGAAGGCACAACACTCTGAACGAACTGGAGGAGATCGGTAGAGGTGTCGGACTATGGATGAACAAAAAGAAAACGCAATGTCTCCAAAATCCACACTGCCACAATAGCGAGATCAAGCTGGGAAATGAACCTGTCGAAGATGTCAGCTCCTACATATACTTGGCGCAGGAAATAAATGCCACCCACACCCTAGACTGAGGAATCTCCAGACGAAGAGCTGAGGTCTGGTCTAGCTTCAATACTAGAACGGCTATACCCCTGCATCTGAAAGACACCATGGCAAGGGCGCACCTTTTCAATTCTGTGGTCAACCCAGCCATGATCTACTGATGTGAAGTGTGGAATCTACGCAACGGGAATGCAGAGAAACTACGAGTTACCCAGCGAGCGAAGGAAAGACGCGTCCTTTGGGATCTCGTTCAGAGATCGAATCCACAATGCTGAAATCAGAGAACGCACTCTATTTCGAGACATCTTGGAGACTTGTCTCGCAAATACCACTGGGCTGGCCACGTGGTGCGCATGCCAGATAACAGATGGATACTCAGAACGACGGGTTGGAACTCAAATGCCTAAATACAATCACGCGGCCGCCTACCGATGGCGAGTTGGTCTGCTGAAAGTTCTAGGTAAGAAATGGCACGACGCGGGGAATGATCGGATCGCAAACAGGACATTGTTGGCTACCTCGCATACGGCACACCCGTTGACTGAAGTAGAGGATATTGTATTGTAATAACAATAGCTGTCCATCGTTGTCGATGAGGACCGCCGACATCATCCTTGTCACAGATTTCCCTGTTGGGTGTGGGTGCGCATGTGGCTGAACAGGCCAATGCGAGCACGAAAACATATGCTACATATCAAGCACACGAGGTTTGTAGAAGGGGATGGTGTTCCCGCTACTCGGGATTTCCGCGTCTCGTGTCTGCTCTGGGCTTTCACAACACGGTCGTCTTCACCGGCAGCTACACCCGATTTGACTGCGCTTCTCCAGTCAGATCTGTTTTGCGCAAAGACATTCCCAGGTGTCGATGTCTATCTGGCAACTTTTTAGTGAGTCCTTCAGACCGTCTTTAAAACGTTTCTTTGGGCGCCCTCTCTCGCGTCATCCCTCTCTCAGCTCGCCGTAGAGAAGCTTCTTTGGGAGCCGCTCGTCTGACATACGGACGAGGTGTCCGGCCCATCCTAGTCGTGCTTTTTCTAGCAGTGCATGAATGCTGGGCATGTTAGCCCTCGAGAGAACCTCGATGTCAGTGACACGATCTTGCCATCGGATGTGGAATATTCGCCTCAGGCAACCTGTGTGGAAGTGGTTTAACCTCCTTGCATGTCCAGAGTATACAGTCCAGCTTTCGCAAGCGTATAGTAGGGTTGGAATGATGGTTGCACGGTAGACTTTGAGTTTGGTCTTGACGCTGATGCCACGACGTGCCCAGACCATCGAGCGCATTCTACCAAAGGATGTGCTGGCCTTTGCTATTCTGCTTGCTACCTCATCGTCTAAGCTGACAGATCTCGACAGCCTGCTGCCCAGATATGTGAATTTGTCTACGGCATTCAACATCTGCCCGCTGACTGTAGTCTCTGGTTTTGTGTACGGCATGCCTGGTGCTGGTTGGTATATGACCTCTGTTTTTTTTGGCATTTATGGTCAGGCCAAAATTGTTGCATGCGGCAGAGAACTGGTCCATTCCAACCTGCATGTTCAGTTCTGAGCTGCTCATTAGAGCGCAGTCGTCAGCAAATACAAGTTCCCTGATTATGTCGCCAGCCACTTTGGTTTTGGCCTTCATTCTTCTGGAATTGAGTAATTTGCCATCTGTGAGGTACTTTATGGATATTCCAAGCTCCAATGATCTGAAGGCGTCTGTCATCGTGGCCGCGAACATCATGCTGAACAAAGTCGGGGCGAGTACACATCCTTGTTTTACTCCGTTTGATACTAGAAACGTTTTAGAGATTGCACCGCTGTCCAGTACACGAGCACACATGCCTTCGTGTAGCTGTTTTACCATTGTTATGAACTTGTCGGGGCAGCCAAACTTAGACATTATCATCCACAGCCCTCCTCTGTTAACTGTATCAAATGCCTTTGCCAAATCAATAAATGTGGTGTACAAGGCCTGATTTTGTTCTCGACACTTCTCTTGTACTTGACGAGCGGCAAAAATCATGTCCACTGTTCCTCTTCCGGCTCTGAATCCACATTGGCTTTCTGGGAGGTGGTGGCTTTGTTCAAGGTGTTTGTTGAGCCTGTTTAGCAGTAAGCGATCTAGGATCTTGCCTGCTACGGAGAGTAGCGATATTCCACGATGATTGTCGCATTCCTGACGGTTGCCTTTTCTTTTGTACAGGTGAACGATTGAGGCGTCCTTTAGCTCCTGCGGAATTTTTCCTTCAGCCCACATGGGACAGAAGAGTTCAGTGATCCTTCTGGTGAGGGATGGGCCAGCTGTCTCATATACCTCTGCTGGTATTGCATCAGCTCCTGGAGCTTTTCCTATAGATAGTGAACTGATTGCCCTGTCGACTTCCTCCTCAGTAATGACTTCATCCAACGCCAGGTTCAGTTCCACCTGCGGCATTCGCCGGATGGCCTCTTCATTTATGGACGATGGGTGGTTTAGTATTTTGCAGAAGTGGTCTGCCCATCTGTCTAGAATCTGAACCTTATCTGTTAGCAGTACCCCATCCGCACTGCGAACTGGAGTATTACTAGAGGGCTGCGGGCCGTAGAGAGCTTTCATTGCCTCGTAAAACCGTTTGGTGTCATGACGCTTGGCGAACATCTCAATTTTGTCAGCTCTTTTGCTGAGCCAGGAGTCTTGCATCTCTCTAAGCCTGGTCTGGACAGCTTTGCGAGCAGTATTGAAGGCAGCTTTTGCTGCCGGAGATGGTGTGTCCCTTTGGTATTCCCTGTGCGCTTCATGTTTTGCATCGAGAAGGCCCTGTATTTCCAGATCGTTCTCATCAAACCAGTCCTTATGCTTGCGCGTGAGTGGGCCAATGTGTTTAACAGCTGTATCGTAGAGTGTGTTTCTCAATGAGGCCCAGTTCTCTTCGATGTCGTTCTTTTCAAAACGAAGCTCAGATAGTCTGCCCTCAAGCTCTTCCTTGAAGCCTCCTCTCGTGGGTTCGTATTTCAGCTGAGAGACATTTAGCCTCCTTGTATATTGTATTGCAAGTAAAGGTTTATCCCATACTAGTTACACTACTGTCAGGGAATGCAGTTCTTAGAGATTTCAGTGTACTACACTACTGATTGCATGAGGTGGGGGAGCTAATTCTAAAAGTCGTTGCTTCTGTTGTGTTAATGTTCCTATTATATCTTTGCAAGCTCTGCAAACTCCATTAATATTATTGAAATATATATACGACTTTAGTTGACTGTACAGTTATACATTTAGAAAATGTGATTTGAAAAATGAAAACCGCAGAAATCCTCCAGGAGCTGGATATAGTACAAAATTGGCTTGTAAACAACATTACGTCTAGGGCAGTGCTTCTCAACCCTAACTGAGCTGACGGCCCCTTTTCTCAAGAATTTTATGTAAATGTCCCCCTCCCCACAACAATCATACCCCTCACATTACTTTGAATCATTCGTTTTCAATCATTCATTGAGAGATTTTAAAAAAAAAAATAAATAAATCACTTACCAATTAAATTGAGTGTGATACAGCTAACTGAACAATATTTGGTTCTACTGGCATATGTGCTAAAAGAAGTTTCAAGTCGCCCCTGTCACATATTTGCAAACGATTGTGTTATTTTTGCAGCAGCATCACTTCAGAACTAACCCATTTCTTTACTAAATGTTATGTTGGAAATGCTGTAATAAGTAGTTTAATGTGTTGCCAAAGAAAAGGATAAGGCATCCTAATCTGAATCCAACATTGTTAGTAATGAACGTTACTAAACCGTGATTTTGCCTCAATGTCATTTTGTAGCTCAATCAACTCTTCTTGGAGATGTTCACTAACAAGTTCCACGTCTATTTTCAAACGGATCAATCACTCATTCTGATATGTTGAGATCCTGCAAATCTTTAAATCTGATCATCATATCATTCTTAACAGCCTCCAAATGGTAGCAATACATTTCCAAGTCTGCATCTTTCAAGCTGTCTTTATCTAACTGCTGCAAACATGGAAATTGATATAGTTCACGATGACCGAGATTATCTTTAAACATTTCCACATTGCTGATGAGCCCCATAATAACTCCTGTCATTTTGATAAGACTGATGTTGTTCCCATGCAGCTTAATAAGGACATCATTTAACTTTTCAAATATATCTGAAAGATAGGCCACGTCTTTACTCAGTACTTCAGTTTCAATGCTAAGCTCTTCTTTCATTGAATCAAGAAACTCAATAATGGTATCAAATAATGCCTAAAATCTTTTCAAACAATTGCCTTTGGACAGCCATCTTACTTCCGTGTGTAGGAGACGTTCAAACTCATCATCATTGTCATTACACAATTGGCGTTCAATCTATCGTTCAAAGAATGTGACTGGATTTTATTAATAACACTGAAAACTACACTCATTGATCTGTTGAGTATGTCGCTAAGTTGTTTGGCTACTAAGTGCTGCCGGTGAATAACACAATAAATTGGTGCCCCTTTTTCTAAGTGCGCCAGAAAACTCGATAGCGGCCAACTATTGCAGGAGCTCCTTATGTTGCACATGCTATAACATTAGAAAAAGTAATGTGTTTTGTAATGAAATATTTTTCTATGATTTCAAAGATTAACAAGCTCTTTGAATCTGTTGTCAGTCATTTTGAGAATAACATTTCTTTAACAACTTGTTCATTCTTCACGAATCAAACACATGCGAGGAGCAAGGCTTCATTGCCTCGTACTGTGCTTTCATCAAAATTTGGTTCATTTCAAATCCTGATGCAGTTGATTGTCAACATTAATTGCTATCTCATTAATTCTTCTAGACACAGTATCAATGCTCAGTGAAATAGAGATAACTAATCCACTTGGATTTCTTTCCACAATAGTGCTAATTACCAAAATAGAGGAGCGCGTGACCAAATGGTTTCGAGGCCTGCATGCCGACAAGAAAGGCAGCGGCTCAAATCCCGGTATATCATATGTTGTTTTGTTGTTGGGTGTGAAATAAACTAGTATAGCCAGCACACGACGTGGTGACATCGTTGCGAAGCGGCCTGTAGTTATCGCCTAAAAAAACAGTTTTTGATATTTTGCTTTCATTGAAACATTTTTTTGTATGGTACTAATTACTTCTCGTATAGCTGGTACTATTACATTTTCTCCTATACTGTGGGGCTTACCACATTTTGCAATCATGTGTACTATCCTGTAAGATACGACTTTATCCTTCTGACTAGAGACTTGTTAAGTCAACAAACAACTGTGTTGCTTGAAATCCTGGAAGTAAGATATCTTCTTGCAATCCATATTAGCATGTATCAAATGTTCAGTCTCGATGACGTCATTGCTTCGCTAGAAAACACGTAATTGGTAATTGTTCATTTGTAGCGGAAGGTACAAAAACCAATTTCAAATAAACAACTGAATATTGTCGGCATTTCTCTTTATTTGTGAAATCTGAAATATATAACGATTGTTAATTAAATAAATGCAGTTAAATCACCACAATAATAATTTCTCTTATTTGACACAGATTGAAAAAGTGGAATTGGGGATTACTTCGATTGCCACATGTCCAGATTTTGTAAAGTTGTAGAGCCAATATCCAATTAATTTTTAATGTGCCAGATACGGCACATTTTAATTCTACATTTGAATATTAATAATTCAGAATAAATAGCACGCTAATGTCACAGAATAATTATTTCGCCGTCATTATTTATATTTCTTAAATACAGTCACTGACAAGAACGAGAATCACGAAAAACGCCGGCCCTCACCACCCCCCCCCCCCCCCGCAATAATTATGATAATCAAAAACGGCCCCTGACAGTTCTAAAACTTCCCATCGGGGAAAGGGGGGGGGAGGGGGGGGGTTGCTAGCAGCGCTCTCGTTAAGAAACACTGGTCTAGGGTATTAATATACTTTGGCCACATTAAACGTTACATTGGCCTTCATAGATACATACTGAATGGTATGGTACCTGGCAAAAGTGCCCAGAGCAGAACGAGGAGACCGGCAAGGGACATTATAGAGGCGGAAGGTTGACTGTGACAGAGGCGTTAGGTTGACTGTGACAGAGGCGGAAGGTTGACTGTGACAGAGGCGGAAGGTTGACTGTGACAGAGGCGGAAGGTTGACTGTGACAGAGGCGGAAGGTTGACTGTGACAGAGGCGTTAGGTTGACTGTGACAGAGGCGGAAGGTTGACTGTGACAGAGGCGGAAGGTTGACTGTGACAGAGGCGGAAGATTGACTGTGGCAGATGCGTTAGGTAGACTGTGATAGAGGCGGAAGGTTGACTGTGACAGAGGCGGAAGGTTGACTGTGACAGAGGCGTTAGAATGACTGTGACAAAGGCGGAAGGTTGACTGGAACAGAGGCGTTAGGTTGACTGTGACAGTGGCGTTAGGCTGACTGGGACAGAGGTGTTAGGTTGACTGTGACAGAGGCGTTAGGTTGACTGTGACAGAGGCGGAAGGTTGACTGTGACAGAGGCGTTAGGTTGACTGTGACAGAGGCATGAGGTTGACTGGGACAGAGGCGTTAGGTTGACTGTGACAGAGGCGTTAGGTTGACTGTGACAGAGGCGTTAGGTTGACTGGGACAGAGGCGTTAGGTTGACTGTGACAGAGGCGTTAGGTTGACTGTGACAGAGGCGTTAGGTTGACTGGGACAGAGGCGGAAAGGATGTCAGGAAAGCGACGTTCTGTGAAGATACATTATGATGGTGCTGGGAGTAAGTTTTGTATTTATGTAAAATAAATCGTCAAAGGCGATACGTTGGCTCTGCGGCATTTTGAGAGAGTTAAAGAGCTGATGAATCGAGTCGACTGAATGATTGAGCATTTTGAGAGAGTTAAAAAGCTGATGTATCGAGTCGACTGAATGCTTGAGCATTTTGAGAGAGTTAGCGCTGATATATCGAGTCGACTGAATGATTGAGTATTTTGAGAGAGTTAAAGAGCTGATGTATCGAGTCGACTGAATGATTGAGTATTTTGAGAGAGTTAAAGAGCTGATGTATCGAGTCAACTGAATGATTGAGCATTTTGAGAGAGTTAAAGAGCTGATGTATCGAGTCAACTGAATGATTAAGCATTTTGAGAGAGTTAAAAAGCTGATGTATCGAGTCGACTGAATGATTGAGTTTAGGTTGAAGACCTTTAGCCACTATAGTGGATAGACCTATATAACAAGTCTCTTTGTTTCGTAGAACGGCGATTCGGGTTTTTATTTAACCGGATAGTTTACTGCTAAGACTAGAGCAGTTTTCTTAAAGAAATTTTACAAAACGATCGCGTTAGGTGTCACAAACACGTTGTTTATGTCAAGTGTATGTTCACTGCTTCTACTTTCTATACATTGTTCATATTGTTATTGATTCTGGAGTCATTGAGAAAAATGTACATAAGTTCAATATTTATGTACATAAACGCATACAATAAACTGGGTTTTGAAGCATCTTTAATTCTTGTGAAAAAATTGCAAAAAAATGCCCAGCACACTTTAAATCATTGACAAATTTAGGTGAATTACAATATTTTGACGTATTCATTAGCTGCTTCTTAAAATATTTTTGTTTTTACAACATATTTATTCTGTCAAATAGTCAAATATCAACAATTTAGTGATGTATTCATTTTATATAACCATTTCCCTTCCAGGTGATATATAATAATAATATTTTTAACTTTATTATGGTACGTAGTAGTAACATTAAAAAAGTGATTTTTTTTCAAAACTGTAAACTAATTTGGCCCAAACCCAAAAAATAATCCGAACTTGAAAGAGTTAAACAATAAATGTGCTTTCGGCTGTATATAGATCGCTAAATAAAATGGTATCGTTGGAGAAATGAGAGAGGAGACAGCTCTGAAGCTGAAACAAGCCTCTGACCATCGGCGCTGTGTCTTAATAAACATTAACAGCTTTCTTTCCATTTATGGCGTTGAGCCACGTGGCGAGATTAAATCGTATTTTTTGCGCCAAGTGCGTGGAGTCGGTCGCTGGAACATTAATAGACAATTCATAAGACCGCGAGATATGGTACCTCAAATAACCTCCAATGTTACTGGAAAAAGAAGAAGGAAAATGCAGATCTTTATCGAGGTGCACCCCCGAGTCAATAAGCTCCTCGTGCGACCATCGATCTGGTTTGAGTTTCTATATTGACTCGTTATTGTTGACATTACTTTCAAAAAGGGGGTCACTGTATCTAAGGAGTAAGGCACCCTCCTCTCGAGATACGAAATCGTAAAACTGGGAGTGTTTGAATGATTAACAGGGACAAACGGGGGCATTCGTATTGCGGCGTTAGAGGTGAAATTCTTGGATCGCCGCAAGACGAGCTACTGCGAAAGCATTTGTCAAGAATGTTTTCATTAATCAAGAACGAAAGTCAGAGGCGCGAAGACGATCAGATACCGTCGTAGTTCTGACCATAAACGATGCCGACTAGCGATCCGCAGGAGTTGCTTCGATGACTCTGCGGGCAGCTTCCGGGAAACCAAAGTGTTTGGGTTCCGGGGGAAGTATGGTTGCAAAGCTGAAACTTAAAGGAATTGACGGAAGGGCACCACCAGGAGTGGAGCCTGCGGCTTAATTTGACTCAACACGGCCAACACTGAAATTATGGACATGCCGAGACCACTCTTCTGGGGCCTAATATGGAACTGGTGCTGGACTTAGACCCCCAGAAATCTGGGGTTATGCCCCCTGTGGCTCGGTTTTGTCTGCATCCAGTGTTTGATAAAGGAATTGACGGAAGAGCACTATCAGGAGTGGAGCCTGAGACCAAAGTTAACTTACCACGCCAATAATGCAGAATGACTATCAAAAAGTACACCTTCGTGGGGTCTAATAGAGAACATGTGCTGGAATTAGACCCTCGAAAATTTTGGGGCTACCCTCTTGATTGTCTCGCTAAGGGAATTGACGGAAGGGCACCACCAGGTGTGGAACCTGCGGCTTAATTTGACTGAACACGCCAATACTGTAGAACAACTGACAAATCGAGAGCACTGCCGTTTGGGTCTAATAATGAACGTACGCTGGTATTAGACTCACGGATGACAAGTCAGCTCTCAAACACTCAAATGAAAGAACGCTACGGAAATCGTGTTTAACTCCGCAGAAACCGCAGATCTCAAATACCTGGTCATTGACAAACAAAAGCCCTCAATAAATTCGTCTGACCAAATAGTGAACGGGTGCTGGAAATAGATCATCTGAAGACAGGTCAGTCTTACCCTACAAATGACAGGGCGTTGCTACGGAAAACCAGCTCAAATCGAGAGGAGCCGCAGACACTTTGGTTCACGTACCACGCTGATAAGCCAAGGGCGCGAGGCTACCATGTGGGGGATTACGGCCGAGCCCTTGTAAGCCGCAATCCCGCCCAAAATCTCAGCACCACTGCAATGGGAGGCTCCTACATGCTCGGGACCTGGGGCTTGCGCCCCAGCCCTATCAGGTAGAGCCACAGTAAGAGGTTCTTGCCGCCCGCCAATCAAAGCGGGCGGACAACTGCTTGATACTCACCCTATACGGCGATGGGGTGCGAAAAAACACCAACCAAAGACTTAGAACCTGGTCGGGGTGTCGAAAACAGTAGAGCAGCCACCTCACTGTGAACTGTCAAGACTCAACCACTGACCATGAGAGTTGTCCGCACACCAGGCGATCAACATCTCTGTGACATTACCAGGCTTGTCCTCTGGCGAAATGCACTCCGGCTACGATATCTACCTCTGTACGTTATCAGCCATAACTATCATGCTGGACGCAGAAGAGATGCAGACCAGCGGACATTGCACACCTGCCCCACTGTGTCAACACCCCAGGTGGCGGGGAATGCTAGGCGTACCATCCCTGCATAGAAGCCAAGAAAACAAAGGGAAAAAGAGATACCCACTCACATGCAAATGCTACGTTTCTGGCAGGACGTGACGATCCTGGGATACAGACACACTGGACTGCCTCTCTTCCGGGTAAACCAGTCCATCTCATATATCATATCATCATTGCACCCTATAGACACGAGTAGTGAAGACTCGAAAGTCTGGTAAGACAACTTCCATAGGAGAGAAAACTCTGATCGTAAACAACTGCTGCCTTGCAGATAGGCTGGGGACAGCCAAAGGCTAAGGAGGGCATCCCTACAGAAACGCCTGTTGAAATCGGATGCACGGGGCCGCAAGCCTAACAAAACAGTGCAACGTAAATCACAGTATGATGGCAGCACAACCTATTCGAAAAACGTATGGCGCTCATCCTGAGGAGACCCGCCAGGCAGCGATAGCGCCGGGCCTCACGCCTCGAAGGGGCCCACCCTTGACTACTGGTGGTCACCCACCCATGTGTCGTGGAGTCAAGGCACATGGCTATGGGGTAACGTCTATTGGCCAAAACCTCAAGACCCTCAAAATACTACAGTGGAATGCGGAGGGAGTCATTAACAAAAAACTTTCCCTAACACACCACCTGCATGAAGGTAAGATTGACGTGGCATGTATCCAGGAAACGCACCTCAACAATAACCATAAATTCTCAATCAGAGGATACCAGACCTTCCGTCTAGATAGAGAAGGCCACAAAGGAGGGGTCCTGATACTGACCAGAAACAGCATACCGAGTAGCGTGGTACCTGTCAATCACACCGGACAAGCAGAAATTGTAGGAGTTGACATAATGGCTCAAGAGACGAAGCTCTCGAGTATGGAGGTCAGAGACTCCAACTGCATAGTAGTTGGAGATTTCAACAGCCACTCGGAGAGATGGGGATACTCTGACACAGACAGTAGAGGTGACGAAGTGGAAGATTGGGAGATAGATGCAAATCTCTCCCTAATCAATAGGCCGGAGGATAGCCCTAGCTTCTATTCAAGAACATGGCATACCACCTCGACTCCAGATTTGGCCTTCTCCACACAGGACATACACTATAAAATAGACCGCCAGGTGCTGAACCAACTGGCAGGTAGCGACCACAGGCCGATCAGGCTAACCATTGACATGGAAGTAAGCCCACAGGAAACAAAACCGCTCCCACGTTGGAATTACAAACGAGCCGACTGGGACAGATTTGCAATCCTGACAGATGGGCTGTGTGAAACCATCAACACACGAAACACCAAAATGAAGCCCATGGTGGAGAGCCTAAGCAAGGCAATAATGCAAGCCGCCACTGAAACCATCTCAAGAGGAGCTAGGAAAAACTATAAGCCCTACTGGAATGATGAGTTACAGAAAGTGGAAGATGCAGTAACAAATGCTAGGAACATGGCAGAACGAGAAAAATCCATGGAGGCAAACATCGCCCTCAAAGCCGCCGCGGCGAAGTACAAACACACTCTCAAGCAAACAGCAAGAGAAAGTTGGAAAAATAAAACGGAAAGTCTGAACCTGGACAAAGACGGGAACAAGCTATGGAAGCTAGTCAGAGCCATGAACGACGAAACCCCGTCAAATAAACAAATTACTATCAAGCAGGGCGAGAACTTGATCACAGGTAAGAAAGCCGCAAACGCCTTTGTCGATCACTATGCCAGAGCAAACCACATCGAGGTCCCTGCAGATAAGCATACAGACATTAGCGAAGAGCTAAAGGGACACGAAAACATAAATACGGCTCCTGAAGAGCACATGATGGCCAAACTAACAATGCGCGAAATGGAAGAGGCTATGAGTACACTAAAGAAAAGGAAATCTCCCGGAAAAGACGGGATAACAAACGAAATGCTGATGGGGCTGGGCCAAACAGCGAAGAAGAAACTACTATCAGTCCTGAACCAAAGCTGGAAAAGGGGTATTGTACCCCAGGCATGGAAAGATGCAATACTGGTACCAGTACCAAAAACAGGGAAGGACAAAACAGATCCAAATGGATACAGGCCCATAAGCCTACTGAGCTGTGTTGGCAAGCTGATGGAACGGATGATAAACACCAGACTGATGTGGCATCTGGAAGAAAAACGAATACTAATTCCACAGCAAGCCGGCTTTAGACAGCACAGATCCACTGAGGACCAGGTCATCCTCATAGCCCAGGAGATAGAAGATGCCTACCAGGCACAGAAACACACAGTAGCTGTTTGGGTGGATCTGGAAAAGGCATTTGACAAAGTCTGGAAGGATGGACTTAGAGTCAAGCTAAGAAGAAGTGATGTCTGTGGGAAGATGTACAAGTGGATCAACCACTACCTCAAACAAAGAACGGCCAGAGTCCAAGTACAAGGGCAGATGAGCAAAAAGGTGACACTCGAGCAGGGAGTACCCCAAGGGGGAGTATTGTCACCCACACTCTTCCTGGTATATATAAACGATATTACAGAGAATATACCAAGAAGAGTCCATAGCTCAATGTTTGCAGACGATCTGGCTATGTGGACCTCTGAAAAGAATCTCACCATAGCAAGAAATCGGATGCAGACGGCCCTAACATCGCTGGAAGAATGGGCGAACTCATGGCTGGTCAAAATAAACGAGGAGAAAACCACGTGCACAATATTCTCGCTCTCATTAAAACCCCAAAGTACCAAATTAAGGCTAAATGGCAAAATCCTGCAGCCAAACGACAACCCAACCTATCTGGGAGTCACATTTGATCGGCGCATGACATGGAAAAGTCAGATTGAGAGAAACCGAATGAAAGCCAGAGAAAGAATGGCGATCATGAGGAAACTTGCTGGCACAAGCTGGGGAGCAGACGAAGGCATACTAAAGAAACTGTACACTGGAAGAGTGAGACCAGTTCTCGAGTATGGCATTGCGGCATGGACAACCGCAGCGAAGGCGAACTTCGATAAAGTTAACAAACTTCAAAACCAAGCCATGAGAATTATAACAGGTGGCATGAAGTCAACGCCAATTGTAGAACTTGAAAAGATTACAAAACTGCAATCCATGACCGATAGAAGAGACTGCAGAGCCCAGCTGCAGTCAGAGAAACTCAGAAGACTGACGGACCATCCAATGTACCAGAGACTAAACAATTTGGGAAATGGGAAACTAAAGCGGAGAAACTTTGCAGAAATAGCCAAAGCAAAGATGCACGAAGATCCCATAAACGCACTAACAACACCAAAACCCATCACTACTGTACGAAAACCTACTTGGAGGCAGGATATATTTCCAGAGGTGGTAGAAAATATACCAGGTATTGCAAACAAAAACTGCCAGAGTGAAAAAGAAAGGAGAGGCACTACCCTAAGCTTCATAACGAAAAGCTACCCAAGCATGGACTGGACCCATGCATACACCGACGGTTCTGTAACAAACACTACACAGAACGGAGGGGCAGGAGCATTCCTGAACCTACCAAATGGCAGAAAAATAACACTGTCATTCGCTACTGGTAAGTACACAAGCAATTTCAGAGCAGAGGCAGAGGCACTGATGGCGGCAGTGGAAGAAATGGTAACACACAGTGAAAATGAGAGCCATATAGTCCTGCTGACAGATGCTCTCGAAGTAGTCACAGCGCTAAAAAGCCAGAAAAACACTGAGCTTAATGACTTAAGAGCAGCACTCTGCAAACTGTGCCAGCAGTCCGCACCAAAAAGGGTAGTGGTACAGTGGGTTCCGTCACACTGCAACATCCAAGGCAACGAGGAGGCAGACAGACTGGCAAAAGAAGGTGCAAGGCTACCACAAACAGATACCAGTATGACGTACGATGAGTCAAAACGGCTTATCAAAGCCAGATACATGTCCAAATGGGAAACCGAACATACTGGTTACACCAAAAACGATGCCTATTACCAGTTGAACCGAAGAGAGCAGGTCGTTGTCTTCAGACTTCGCACTGGCCACAACAGACTGAGGTACCACCTATTCAACAAATTGAAGATAGGGTGTACCGACGAATGCCCGTGCGGTACTGGTAAAATGACCACTGAACATCTGCTGCAGAACTGCCCGACATACGAGGATCAGAGAGAGCAGATGTGGCCATTGCCAGTGGAACTGCAAGACAAGCTCTATGGTAGTGGCGAGAGTCTCAGGATGACCGCCGCTTTTTTCGAGAAAATAATGGTTACTGTCTGACTGTGTACGCAGAAGAAGAAGAAGAAGAATCCCTCGTTTTTTAGCGTCCCCTGGTATCAAGGAAGGTGAGATTGGTGCCTAGTTCTATTGGACATAGACGATAAACTCAGAGGTCCCTAACACACGCTGTGCACGTAAAAGAAAACTTTGCAATTGCAAATCGTAAAGAGCAAACTGTTAGCCGCTGTTCGGGCAAACATTTAAAAAGTTATGAAATTCATACCTTATAGTGGCCTGCTTGAAGGTCAAAACGAGACGGCCCCTCCACCATGTAAAGACATAACAGGTCAATCCCTTGTTTGTTACCACACTCGATCGCAACTAAATACAAAAGAACCTCTACACACACAATGGGTAGAAGAGCAGTGACTAAGTGAAGTGAAGTACTGTCTAAAGAATAAATTCGTGAGTAGAGCATGTCTTGTTAATTACATTTCATTTTGTACAAAAGTTGTCACTTTCCCTTTGTATTCACTATGTATGAATACCTGAAAAAAGCTCTAAAACAAATTCCGGAAAACAAGAATAAAGAACTTCGTTAACCCGGGGATTAGAAAATTAAAAAGAAATAGAAGAAGAAAAAGAGGAAGAAGAGGATGACGAATAAGAACAATAACGTATGTTCATCGTGCAAGTCCTCAACCTTGTCGTAGTTTATGACGCAAGTCAAGTTCGGTCGTGCTGGCGCTGCAGTCTGTACTTTTTATGTAACTAATCTGATCTACCGTGTATTTCATCATGATTTAAGATTTAAAGGAGACACCTGGATATAAAACATCTCTCAAATTGAATAGAAAGCTTCCAGAAAGATTTGAGAAAATCGCAGTTTTTACCGACAGTAATCCCACGAAGCCAGCAAAGTTATCCTGTGTGTATATTGTAACAGCTGCACAAACAGAAGTGAAACTGTCAATAGGGATCAGTTTAATGATACAAGAGGCAATAGAGGCTTTAAACACGTTGGGAAATACTGGGAATTTAAACAAAAATAACAATATTCAACTCTAGGCGTCTGTCAATATGCATGTATGCTTTAGGTATTGGGGGAGTAGAACAAAGATGTCAGTGGCCCAAGGTAGAAAAGGAGCACTGTTCTCGTTAAAAAAAACAAGCGCCATCGGATTAGGAAGTACTAAGGACTTTAGGGGGGGGGGGGGGGGGGGGATGATGGGTAGTGAGATCTAAACTGGACACCCCACTCATTAAAGGACAGTAAAGCGTTACTGCACCAGGTGATGATAGTTCCTAATATATATTATTGTTAGAGTGTTAGAGCGACTTCCCTGTACAGGATTATGGTAGTTCCTAGCAGATAGTAGTGTAAGAGAGCCTTCCCTGTACAAGATTAGGGTAGTTCCTAGCAGATATTAGTGTTAGAGAGACTTCCCTGTACAAGATTAGGGTAGTTCCTAGCAGATAGTAGTGTTAGAGCGACTTTCCTGTACAAGATTAGGGTAGTTCCTAGCAGATATTAGTGTTAGAGAGACTTCCCGTACAAGATTAGAGTAGTTCCTAGCAGATAGTAGTGTTAGAGCGACTTCCCTGTACACGATTAGGGTAGTTCCTAGCAGATAGTAGTGTCAGAGAGACTTCCCGTACAAGATTAGGGTAGTTCCTAGCAGATAGTAGTGTTAGAGAGACTTCCCGTACAAGATTAGGGTAGTTCCTAGCAGATAGTAGTGTTAGAGAGACTTCCCGTACAAGATTAGGGTAGTTCCTAGCAAATAGTAGTGTTTGAGAGACTTCCCTGAACAAGATTAGAGTAGGTCCTAGCAGATAGTAGTGTTAGAGCGACTTCCATGTACAAGATTAGAGTAGTTCCTAGCAGATAGTAGTGTTAGAGTGTTAGAGCGACTTCCCGTACAAGGTCTGGGCGTTCACATAACATACTATTAGAGCACAAGAGAGACTTCACTATACATGGTGAGGACAGTCCAGTAGCAGATATTGCCACTGGAGTTCAACTGTAGAAATGACCTTAAATATACCAAGATAAAAAGTAGAGGATGTATCTATAATACTGAGAGATGTCAGGTAATTGTCTTAAACATGATGAGATTTGCAGTAGACTAAGGTAAACTAAAATGTAAAAAGAGAAAGTAAAGATAGTACCCAAAATAATGGTGCACATAAGTAGATGAACTGCCCAAAATACTTGGAGAAACTTAGAAAGTAATACCTGAAATGTAGAGAAAGTATTCGACATCTGAAGATATACAACAATGAAGAAATAGCCAACATAGCCAACATAGTGGCATAACGCAGCGGAAATACCGAACATTTGAAAGAATATACATAAGAGGAAATACCCAGATTACAAAATGAATTCAGGGTATATGAAACACCTAGATTATGAAAATAATTTAGGTATAGGAAACACCCAGATTATGAAAAGAATTCGGGTATAGGAAATACCCAGATTATAAAAAGAATTCAGGTATAGCAAACACCCAGATTATGAACATAATTCAGGTATAGAAAACAACCAGATTATGAAAAGAATTTAGGTAAAGGAAACACCTAGACTATGAAAAGTCATCAGATAGAGGAAACACCCAAACTATGAAAAGTCATCAGATAGAGGAAACACCCAAACTATGAAAAGTCATCAGATAGAGGAAACACCCAAACTATGAAAAGTCGTCAGATAGAGGAAGAAATACTCAGACTATGAAAAGTCATGATAGAGGAAATACCTGGTTATGAAAAGTCACCAGATAGAGGAAACACCTGCAATACAAAGGACCAAGAGAGTAGAGGAAATGTCCAAAACATAAAGAGATATACAATGAGGAAGAACAATAAATATGGAGCGACAAAAGTACAACCTGTAATTACAATGTGGTGAGATAACATGTCTGGAAAGAACCCGAAAATGATCAAAACATAAAGTAGAGGAAGTATCCAAAATATAAAAATTTATAAAGTAGAGCAAGTGCCAAAAATAGTAGGAGATAAAAATCAATGACAATGATCCGATGACATCCTATGTACATCTACCATTGTAGAACCCAAACTGGTTATCCTGCACCACCTCCTCTATCTTGTCATTGACTCTGCCCTTAATTATCTTTAATAGAATGTTAAATGCGTGGTATTACGTTTATCGTTCGGAGTTCTCCACATTCAGTTGCATTTGACATTTTTGGCAAAGGATTTATTATTGGAGTTGTGTGTTTCTTTTACGATACGCCCTAGTTATAAACATTATTAACATGCTTAAAAAGTAAATTTGGTAATTCTCCCCCGCTGTTTTGCGGAGCTCTACAGGTATCTCTCATCGATCCCTGGTACTTTGTTTTTCAGTATTAGTAAAATGCCTCATTAAATTCTTCTCTGGATACAGGTAATCACTCTTGTATCAAAGGCAGGTCACTTAAAAGTTTTCAGTCTGATAGAGCACCCCCCCCCCTTTAATCGTGCAGCTCCTTGACGCTTGACGTATTTTCTCCATCTTTCCTTTTTCCTCTCAGGATCTGATATTGTTTTCCCATTTGCATCAATAATCATCCATGATTGTATACCCTTATTCTTATCAGAAAATTGTTTTGCAATCGCATGTACTTATTCGAATTTATCGGTTCTTTATAGGTCTTCAATTTCCTCACATCGGTCTATCCACCACATTTTGTATCTTGTTTTCCCTATGATGTAATATATTTTATATCTACCCAGGCTCCCAAAACTTGTTCATATTTATCTCCTTCTATTCGGGACTTGATTCCAAATGTTTGTTATAATGTAGTTTTCCTAGTGGCAAACATCTATAAGTTCCAGCCGGACCATGGACGTTCCCTAGGGCAAGGGTAGGGTGATGGGGCCGGCGTCTCTGGGAAAAAGGGACCTGAATGTGTGCCAAGGTCACTCGCCGTCTCGAAAATAAGTCGACATAGGAAAACGGGGGGTTGAGGGAAAGAATGTGTCTGATACAGGTTGAGGTTAGGAGCTGACCACTCTGCCGTTCCGATTTGGGTAGTGTGGGGTTAGTGACAGACAGAGACATCAGGTCTTGCTGCCACATTTTAGAGTGAAAAGAATTCGGAGTGATTCGTTCCAATAACAACTAATTGGAGATAGATCCAAACTAGAATGATGGCTGAGTCAGACAACCCACAGAAGACTATTAGACATTCCTAATACTGCTTGAGACTATATAATACTAGGCAAGGTTTAACTCAAGCAGATTGGCCATAGAGAGAGAAGGAATGAGAGTTTAGCTCACCGTCTTACTAGAAGAGCGATTGATAGGCTGCTATTAGTTAGCAGTCTGTTTTACGAGTGTGTGAGAGATGGAATGAGTTGCAGGGTGACTGAACCAGTATATACCTTTGATTCTCGGCCAGTCGCTCTATAAGGTGTATGTTAGGCATCTCGTGACTAGAAGAGATCTGAATGTGAGTGTGTTGTGTGCAGGACACAGAGGGAACGATGTATGTTCCGACGTATGTGTATACGCAGATCGATTGAGTGTATGACCACATGTGAGTATACTTTAAACAGATTGAATGTGTATTGTCAAGATCACCTGTCTGAAGGAATCTGAATGTGTACTACAAAAATCACTTGCCTGAAGGGATCTCAGCGTGAGTGAATGCACCGAATATGATCATGAAGACGAGTTTGTGAGAGTGTGTTGAGTGTGCAGATAAGGGAAGGGGAGTGTAGCGGCTAGAACTGGGTTGTATTAGTTGGGGGCAATATTCAAAAGATTGTGCTTTGAACTTGCGAAGTAATTCATATATAAATTTATATATATATATATATATATATATATATATATATATATATATATATATATATATATATATATATATATATATATATATATATAATACATGATTACTTAGTTAATTAAGATGAATTTCACTAGTTGTTTGTAATCTCGTTTTTAATTGAATGTGATATAATTAAATATGACACACTATGCTGGAGAGTGTTGCTATGTCAATTGCTGAGTTTGGTTGTGTCGTGAATGATGTGGATGCTTGTAGTAATATTATAGATAGCTAACTACTGTGGAAACGTCTTACGCTGCCACACATCCACTAGCCTTTATCCTCTTTAGAGTCTATTTCAACTATTGCATTCCAATCTCCATTATTACGGCATTACCAGCTGCCTTTGTTGTCCCAAGCAAATGCTATAGAGTATTATACAAAGAAAAATAACTAAAATGGTATGAGGCACTGAATAAAAAATGTAAATTGGAGTGAAAGTACCTAAGGTAAGGGAGATAAACTAGTTGAGACGCTAAATATGAGGACATAAAATAAAGAGAAAGTATCTAAAATAGAAGGAGATACAAAGTTGAAGAAGTAACTAACAAAGAAAAAAATAATAAGTTGAGGAAGTACCTAAAACAGGAATAAATAAAAAGTTCAGAAGTTATCTAAAATAAGATATTTTTAATATTTGAGAAAGTACATAACATAAGAGAAGAAAATATGAGGAAATACCTAAAATAAGAAATGCTGCCGATGATGCATGTGTGAGACTGAAATGTTCAAATATCACTGTAAAGCTGTAAACTAGCGACACAACGCATTCAGTTCTCTGGACTACATATTGCTTCTTTCAAAGCCCTGTTCAGGGTTTAGTAGCGGGAGATTAAGAACGATCGCAAAAGAAGGAGAAGAAGAGGCGATAAGAAGTTGAGAAAGTACCTAAAATAGGAGGAGATTAAAAGTTTAGGAAGTACCTAAAGACGAGAAAGTACCTACGTTGAAGAAGTACCTACGATATGAGGAGATAAAAAGTTATGGAAATACCTAAAATAAAATAAGAAATAAAGTTTACGAGAAGGTAAAAAGTTGAGGAAGTGCAAGATAAAATAAATTAAGGAAGATTCTAAAGTTGAGGAAGTACTTAAAATAGGAGAAGATAGCAAGTTCAGAAAATGCCTAAAAAGTAAAAGATACAAAGTTGAAGAAGTACCCAAAATAGAAGAAAATAAAAACTTGAAGAAGTAATTAAAATAGGAGAAGATAAAAAGTTCAAGAAGTACCTAAAATATGAGAATATAACAAGTTGAGAAAATAATTAAAGTTGAGGAAATACCTAAAGCTGAAGAAGTACCTAAAGCTGAGGAAGTAACCAAACTTAAGGAAGTACCTGAATATGAGGAAGTACCTAAAGTTGAGGAAGTATCTTAAATTCAGGAAGTACTTAAAGTTAAAGAAATACCTAAAGTTGAGGAAGTACCTAAAGTTGAGAAAGTTTCTAAAGTTGAGGAAGTACCTAAAGTAGAAAAAGTACCTACAGTTGAGGAAGTACTTAACATTTTGGAAGTATCTACAGTTATGGATGTACCTAAAATGGAGGAAGTATCTAAAGTTGAAGAAGTACCAAAAGTAGAAAGAGATAATAAGTTGAAGAAGTACCTGAAGTAGAAGGAGATATTAGGTTGCGGAAGTACCTAAATTTAAAGAGATACAAAATTGAGGAAGTGCCTAAAATTGAGAAAGTACCAAAAGTGGAGGAAGTCTCTAAGATTGGTGAAGTATCTAAAGTTGAGAAAGTAGTTATAGGAGAAGGAAATAACAAGTTTGGGAAATAAATAACTTTGAGAAAGTACCTAAGGTAGAAGAAGTACATAAAGTCGAGGAAGTACCTAAAGTTGAGGAAGTAACTAAAGTTGAGGAAGTGACTACAGTTGAGAAAGTACTTAAAATTGGGGAAGTATCTGAAGTTATGGTTGATAAAGTACATAAAGTTGAGAAAGTATCTAAAATAGGAAAAGATGAACAGTTGAGGAAGTGTCTAAAATATGAGGAGCTAATAAGTTGAAGAAGTACCTAAAAAAGAAAAAGATAAAAAGTTTGGAAATCATCTAAAATTTAGAAAGTTGAGAAAGTACCTAAAATATGTGAAGATAACAAATTGAGGAAGTGTCTAAAATAGGAGGGGATAATGTTGAAGCAGTATCTAAAATAGGAAAACATTAAAAATTGAGAACAGACCTAACGTTGAGGAAGTACCTAGATTTTAGAAAATACCTCAAATAAGAGGAGATAATAAGTTGAGGAAGAACCTAAAATAGAAGATAATAAAAAGTTGAAGAAATACCTAAAGCCGAGGAAGTACCTCAAGTTGAGAAAGTAACCAAAGTTAAGCAAGTACCTGAAGATGAGGAAATACCTAAAGTCGAGGAAGTAGCTAAAGATGAGGATATATCTAAAGTTGAGGAAGTATCTAAATTTGAAGAATTGCCTAAAGTTGAGGAAGTACCTAAAGTAGAGAAAGTACTTAAAGTTGAACAAGTAGCTAAATTACAGAAAGTACCTACAGTTGAGGAAGTACTTAAAAGTGTGGAAGTATCTAAAGTTATGAATGTGCCTAAAGTTGAGGAAGAACCTAACGTAGAAGGAGAAATTGGGTTTAGGAAGTACCTAAAGTTGAAGGAGATAAAAAGTCGAGAAACTGCTTAAAGTTGAGAAAGTACCTCAAGTTGATGAAGTACCTACAGTAGAAAGAGATAACTAATTGATGAAATACATAGAGTCGAGGAATGTACCTAAAGTTGAGGAAGGGGATCAAGTAGAAGGAGATAAAAAGTTGAAGAAGTACCTGAAGTATAAAAAGATAACAAGTTGAAAAGTACATAAAGACGAGGAAACATCTAAAGTTGAGAAACTACCTAAAGTTGAGAAAGTACCTAAAGTTGAGAAAGTACCTAAAGTTGAGGAAGTGCCTTTAATATGAGGATATCAAAAGTTGAGGAGAGACAGAATGTAAATAAATTACTCGAAATTCGCAGAACAACCACTGATGATGGCACTCTAAATACGTTGGAATAAAAAGTACTGATGATTCCTAAATATGCGGAGCAATAACATTGAAGAAGATATCAAAAATACATTGCTAAAATATTAGAGAATGTAGCAGTAATACTTAAATAAAGTATCAATGACAACGCGAAAAATTCGCGAAGAATTAAATTGAAGACAATCAGCAGATAAAACGCCTACTCCTCTTAAACTATTTCAATGTCGAAAATAACGTCAGCCCAAAATCACCCGAGCTTTAATGGACTTCATGTTTGGGAAGATAAGGAATGGCACTAATCACCATTCCACCCACGTAGTCCATTGTCAACAGATCTCTCCATTCGTTGCTCGCGCACACGCGCGCGCGCCGCTAACAAACGTATACGCTAGCATACATATATATATACACACACACAGAGATAGACGCTAATTAACGTATACGCTAGCATATATATATATATACACACACACAGAGAGAGACGTTAATAAACGCACGTACACGCTCGCATCCACACTCATGAACACTGCAGAGGTTGGTTTTCAAACTCGAAGCAAATGTTGTCAAACTAACTTGTCGGAAGTGACTTAGTAAATTTCCGTAACAGTCTTTAGTTTAGGCTCATTTTGGCTATTTTTGGTTCAAGACTTGCGCTTTGGAACTAAGTGGCACAGAGCCACAAAATCGTGTTCTGATGGCCACTTGACATCTCCGAGCAAGTCGGAGACACATTGTGCGCGCACACTTGTGGACACGCCTTGACAGTGGCTACACGTGAACAAAGTGGTGCATGGCAAACTTTAAGTTGAATTGGTAAGCACTCCATGACTTGGATGAATGTGTGTGTTTATATATATTCTCTGGAGGATTTGAACAGATTAGAGTGAATTGTCCGGTTTACTTCCTAGCTGAATTGTTTCCAGCAGAACAGACATCTCGTTTACAGCTACGTATACAGGAGCATGCGGATGATGGATCATTAACGCTCCCAATTTTTTTAGCAGGCCTGCCAGGTGAAAATTATAAAAAGTAGCAAGACCATTAAAATATGATGCCAGAAATATGCCAAATCTTTTAACATATTTGTTTCTTAATGCAATATATGTATTTATACAGCTACAATTATATACATACACGCACGCAGACACACACACACGCACGCACTCACGCACACACGCACGCACACACATACAAACACACACACATACACATACTATCCAGGGAAAGACATTAAATTACATTAATTGTATTAATAAGATCTTTACAACAAGATTGCGAACCAGACATATTGTGTACCTTTTTTTCCTGATAGTCACCGTGCCAGGTAACACACTTTGTCCACCTGCCCACCATCACTAGATCCAGTATCTTCTTCTTCTTCTTCATCGTACGCAGTCAGACAATAACCATTATTTTTTCGAAAAAAGCGGCGGTCATCCTGAGACTGTCGACACTGCCATAGAGATTGTCTTGTGGTTCCACTGGTGATGGCCACATCTGCTCTCTCTGATCCTCGTATGTCGGGCAGTTCTGCAGCAGATGCTCAGCGGTCATTTTCCCGGTTTCACACGGGCATTCGTCGGTACCACCTATCTTCAATTTGTTGAATAGGTGGTACCTCAGTCTATTGTGGCCAGTGCGAAGTCTGAAGACAACGACCTACTCTCTTCTGTTCAACTGGTAATAGGCATCGTTTTTGGTGTAGCCGGTATGTTCAGTTTCCCATTTGGTCATGTATCTGGCTTTGATAAGCCGTTTTGACTCTTCGTACGTCATACTAGTATCTGTTTGTGGTAGTCTTGCACCTTATTTTGCAAGTCTGTCTGCCTCCTCGTTGCCTTGGATGTTGCAGTGTGATAGGACCCACTGTACCACTACCCTTTTTGGTGCGGACTGCTGGCATAGTTGACAGAGTACTGCTCTTAAGTCATTAAGCTCAGTGTTTTTCTGGCTTAAAAGCGCTGTGACTACGACCAGAGCATCTGTAAGCAGGACTGTATGTCTTTCATTTTCTGTATGTGTCACCATTTCTTCCACTGCCGCCCTCAGTGCCTCTGCCTCCGCTCTGAAATTGCTTGTGTACTTACCAGTAGCGAATTACAGTGTTATTTTTCTACCATTTGGTAGGTTCAGGAATGCTCCTGCCCCTCCGTTCTGTGTAGTGTTTGTTACAGAACCGTCGGTGTATGCATGGGTCCAGTCCATGCTTGGGTAGTTTTTCGATATAAAGCTTAGGGTAGTTTCTCTCCTTTCTTTTTCAGTCTGGCAGTTTTTGTTTCCAAAACCTGGTATATTTTCTACCACCTCTGGAAATATATCCTGCCTCCAGGTAGGTTTTCGTACAGCAGTGATGGGTTTTGGTGTTGTTAGTGCGTTTATGGGATCTTCGTGCATCTTAGCTTTGGCTATTTCTGCAAAGTTTCTCCCCTTTAGTTTCCCATTTCCGAAATTGTTTAGTCTCTGGTGCATTGGATGGTCAGTCATTCTTCGGAGTTTCTCTGACTGCAGCTGGGCTCTGCAGTCTCTTCTATCGGTCATGGATTGCAGTTTTGTAATCTTTTCAAGTTCTACAATTGGCGTTGACTTCATGCCTCCTGTTATAACTCTCATGGCTTGGTTTTAAAGTTTGCTAACTTTATCGAAGCTCGCCTTTGCTGCTGTTGTCCATGCCGCAATGCCATACTCGAGAACTGGTCTCACTCTTCCAGTGTACAGTTTCTTTGGTATACTTTCGTCTGCTCCCCAGCTTGTGCCAGCAAGTTTCCTCATGATTGCCATTCTTTCTCTGGCTCTCATTCGGTTTCTCTCGATCTGACTTTTCCATGTCATGCGCCGATCAAATGTGACTCCCGGGTAGTTTGGGTTGTCGTTTGGCTGGAGGTATTTGCCATTTAGGCTTAATTTGGTATTTTGGGGTTTGATTGAAAGGGAGAATATTGTACATGTGGTTTTCTCCTCGTTTATTTTGACCAGCCATGAGTTCGCCCACTCTTCCAGCGATGTTAGGGCCGTCTGCATCCGATTTCTTGCTATGGTGAGATTCTTTTCAGAGGTCCACATAGCCAGATCGTCTGCAAACATTGAGCTATGGACTCTTCTTGGTATATTCTCTACAATGTCGTTTATATACACCAGGAAGAGTGTGGGTGACAGTACTCCCCTTGGGGTACTCCCTGCTCGAGTGTCACCTTTTTGCTCATCTGCCCTTGTACTTGGACTCTGGCCGTGCTTTTTTTTGAGGTAGTGGTTGATCCACTTGTACATTCTCCCACAAACTTCACTTCTCCTTAGCTTGACTCTAAGTCCGTCTTTCCAGACTTTGTCAAATGCCTTTTCCAGGTCCACCCAAACCGCTACCAGGATGACCTGGTCCTCAGTGGATCTGTGCTGTCTAAGGCCTGCTTGCTGTGGAATTAGTATTCGTTTTTCTTCCAGATGCCACATCAGTCTGGTGTTTATCATACGTTCCATCAGTTTGCCGAAACAGCTCAGTAGGCTGATAGGCCTGTATCCATTTGGATCTGTTTTGGCTTTTCCTTTCTTTGGTACTGGTACAAGTACTGCGTCTTTCCATGCCTGGGGTACAATACACCTTTTCCAGCTTTGGTTCAGGACTGATAGCAGTTTCCTCTTCGCTGTATGGCCCAGCCCCATCATTTCGTCTTTTCCGGGAGATTTCCTTTTCTTTAATGCTCTCATGGCCTCTTCCATTTCACTCATTGTTAATTTGACCATCATATGCTCTTCTGGTGCCGTATTGATGTTGTCGTGCCCCTTTTGCTCCTTACCAATGTCTGTATGCCTATCTGCAGGGACCTCGATATGGTTTGCTGTGGCATAGTGTTCGACAAAAGCGTTTGCGGCTTTTTTTCCAGTGAGCAAGTTTTCGCCATGCTTGATGGTAATTTGTTTGTTTGAAGGGGTTTCGTCATTCATGTCTCTGACTAGCTTCCATAGTTTGTTCCCTTCTTTGTCTAGGTTGAGGCTTTCAGTTTTGTTTTTCCAGCTTTCAGCTTTCTCTTGCTGTTTGGTTTAGAGTGTATTTGTATTTTGCCGTGGCGGCTTTGAGGGCGATATTTGCCTCCATAGATTGTTCTCGCTCTGCTATGTTCCTAGCATTTGTGACTGCATCTTCCGCTTTCTGCAACTCATCATTCCAATGGGGCTTATAGTTTTTCCTAGCTCCTCTTGGGATGGTTTCAGTGGCGGCTTGCATTATTGCCTTGCTTAGGCTTTCCACCATGGGCTTCATTTTGTTGTTTCGTGTGTTGATGGTTTCACACAGCCCATCTGTCAGGATTGCAAATCTGTCCCAGTCGGCTCATTTTTAATTCCAACGTGGGAGCGGTTTTGTTTCCTGTGGGCCTACTTCCATATCAATTTCTAGCCTGATCAGCCTGTGGTCGCTACCTGCCAATTGGTTTAGCACCTGGCAGTCTATTTTATGGTGTATGTCCTGTGTGGAGAAGGCTAAATCTGGAGTCGAGGTGGAATGCCATGTTCTAGAATAGAAACTAGGGCTATCCTCCAGCCTATTGATTAGGGAGAGATTTGTGTCTATCTCCCAATCTTCCACTTCGTCACCTCTGCTGTCTGATGAGTATCCCCATCTCTCCGAGTGGCTGTTGAAGTCTCCAACTACTATGCAGTTGGGGTCTTTGACTTCCATACTCGAGAGTGATAGGTCTTTATTTGGTGGTCCATACAGATTGAAAATGCGGAGCTTCGTCTCTTGGGCCATTATGTCAACTCCTACAATTTCTGCTTGTCCGGTGTGATTGACAGATACCGCGCTACTCGGTATGCAGTTTCGGGTCAGTATCAGGACCCCTCCTTTGTGACCTTCTCTATCGAGACGGAAGGTCTGGTATCCTCTGATTGAGAATTTATGGTTATTGTTGAGGTGCGTTTCCTGGATACATGCCACGTCAATCTTACCTTCATGCAGGTGATGTGTTAGGGAAAGCTTATTGTTAACGACACCCTCCGCATTCCACTGTAGTATTTTGAGGGTCTTGAGTTTTTGGTCAATAGGAATTGCTCCATAGCCATGTGCCTTGACTCCACGACACATGGGTGGGTGACCACCAGTAGTCAAGGGTGGACCCCTTCGAGGCGCGAGGCCCGGCACTCTCGCTGCCTGGCGGGACTCCGCAGGATGAGCGCCATACGTTTTTCTGATAGGTTGTACTGTCATCATACTGCGATTTACGTTGCACTGTTTCGTTAGGCTTATGGTCCAGTGCATCCGATTTCAACAGGCGTTTCTGTAGGGATGCCCTCCTTAGCCTTTGGTTGTCCCCAGCCTATCTGCAAGGCAGCAGTTGTTTGTGATCAGGGTTGTCTCTCTTATGGAAGTTGTCTTACCAGACTAACGGGTCTTCACTACTCGTGTCTTTAGGGTGCGGTGATGATATATGAGATGATATATGATATGGACTGGTTTACCCGGAAGAGAGGCAGTCCAGTGTGTCTGTATCCCAGGATCGTCACGTCCTGCCAGAAACGTAGCATTTGCATGTGAGTGGGGTATCTCTTTGCTCCCTTTATTTTCTTGGCTTCTATGCAGGGATGGTACGCCTAGTATTCCCCGCCACCTGGGATGTTGACACAGTGGGGCAGGTGTGCAATGTTCGCTAGTCTGCATCTCTTCTGCGTCCATTGGTATGGCTGATAGCGTACAGAGGTAGAGATCGAAGCAGAAGTGCATTTAACCAGGGGACAAGCCTGGTAATGTCACGGAGATGTTGTTCGCCTGGTTTGCGGACATATCTCGTGGTCAAGGAATGAGTCTCGACAGTTCACAGTGAGGTGGCTGCTCTACTGTTTTCGACACCCGACCAAGAACTAAGTCTTATGTTGGTGGTTTCGCACCCCATCGCCGTATAGGGTGAATATAGAGCAGCTATCCGCCCGCTTTGATCGACGGATGGAAGAGACCTCTTTCTGTGGCTCGACCTGGTAGGGTTGAGGCGCGATCCTCAGGTCCCGACCACATCGAACCCTCCCATTGCAGTGGTGCTGAGATTTTGGGCGGGATTCCGGCTTACAGGCGTCCGGCCGTAATCCCTCACATGGTAGCCTCGCGCCATTGGCTTATCAGCTTGGTACGTGAACCAAATGTCTGCGGCTCCTCTCGAGTTGAGCAGGATTTCCGTAGCAACGCCCTGTCATTTGTAGGGTAAAACTGACCTGTCTTCCGATGATCTATTTCCAGCACACGTTCACTATTTGGCCAGGACGAATTAATCGAGGGCTTTTGTTTATCAGTGACCAGGTATCTGGATCCTGCGGTTTCTGCGGGGTTAAGACACGATTTCCGTAGCGTTCCTTCATTAGAAGGTTAGAGAGCTGACCTGTCTTCCGTGGGTCTAATACCAGCACACGTTCACTATTAGTCCCAACGAAAGTGCTCTCGATTTGTCAGTCGTTCTACAGTATTAGCGTGTTGAGTCAAATTAAGCCGCAGACTCCACTCCTGGTGGTGCCCTTCCGTCAATTCCTTACTAGATCCAGTATGAAAACTTACAATCAGAGGACAAGGAAGGGAACACAGAGCGGAGAATAAACGTTAAATGGGAACGTCTAAAAACCAGTTTCCAAGTAGCAAATAAATCATTTCCAGATAAAGAACTTCGGAAAAACCAAGAATGGATGACAGATGACATCATAACTAAAATGGCAGATAGCAAGAAGGCTAAGGTCACTTCTGCATATTCATCACTAGACAAAGAGAGACATGCAATGTTCAGGCTGGCCAAAGAACAGTGGATGGAAGAAAAATGCAAGATGATAGAATACATAGGGCTAAAATACAATACAAGAGAAATGTATTTTGAAATAAAGAAGATAACAAACAAGACACAGGTGACCCAAAGTGGGGGATGCATCCGAGATAAGAACGGTGCCATTTTGGTAGATGAGAATGAGATGACGGAGTATACAAATGGAACTTTTTGAGGACAGTCGCGGAGTCAAACCATCAACATCTGATAGTGAAGGATCTTAATATCGGAAGTGGTAAACGTGAAAGAAACTATGGAAAAAGGGAAAGCAACAGGGCCGGATTCCATAAACATATAAACAAATAATGGAGGCCCTGGATGACTTTGGTATAGATGTGCTAACTGGTCTGTGTAATGACGTATACAACACTGGATGCATACCAACAGACCTGAAAACATCTACGTTTACAACACTCCAGTAAAAACCTCATGCAACAGAATGTGCAGACTTTAGAACAATAAGTCTAATGAGTCACACAATTAAAAGACTACTCAAGATCATACAAGAGAGAATAAGAGGTAAAGAAGAGAGGGAAGTTTCAGAACAACAATTTGTTTTTCTAAAGTAAACTGAAACAAGAGAAGCAATTTTCTGTTTGAGAACTCTGACAGAGAATATATAGAAATACATAATTACATTTATATTTGCTTCATAGACTACCAGAAGGCTTTTGATAGTCCAGGATGTGAAATTAATTAAATGTTTCTAAGAAATAGGTCTAGATGGTAAACATAAAAGACTGTTCTGTAATCTGTACTGGGAACAAACTGCTACAGTAAAATCAGGAAAGTTACGTTCTCCAAGTAAAGATGTAAAACAGGATTGAAACAAGGATGTGTATTATCCCCTTCTTTTTTTAATATATACACAGAACAAATTGTCATACCGATATAGGGAATGCCAGGGCTTGTCATTGGAGGAGTAGCAATGAATAACCTTAGATATGCGGATGGTACAGTTATGATGGCAAAAAAGTGAGCAAAAATTACAGGAGCTTGTGGCAACAATATACACATTATGTCAAGAGTTTGGATTTAGACATAAACATAAAGAAAATAAAGAGTATCATACTTGGGAAAAGTCACCAGAAACCATGTATGTAGATAAAAGTACAAGATCAACTACTGGAACAGGCACAGAGTTTCTCCTATCTAGGTCATATTATAATGGCGAAGGCAACTGTGAAAAAGAAATCAGAAAAAGAATAGGTATGGCCAAGATGATATTCGACAACATACGACACATACTGAAATCCAAGCAGATAAATCAAAATTTGAAAATGAGAATTGTCAAGTGTTATGTATACTCGTCATTACTTTATGGAACAGAAACAGGGACACTGAATAACATGTTGAAAAAGAGTATTGAAGCCTTCGAGATGTGAGTATATAGAAGATTAGGTTGCATTTCTTGGAAAGAGAAGAAAATAAATTTGGAGGTATTGACAAAGTTGGGGGCAAAAAGAGAATTAATGATCGAAATTAGGGCTAGACAGTTACGATATTTTTGTCATATAACAAGACATACTTCCTTGTTGAAGATCATACTAGAGCATAGGGTGAAAAGTAGTCGTTCACGAACCAGAAAACGTTTTCAGTGGGTGGATACCATCAGGAGATGGACTGGATTGCACCATTATATCAAGGATAGAGTGCACATGAGATCCATTGCTGCCGACCTTCGATGTGGAGATTGAACGAACTGAACTGAACTACTAGCTTGTGTATGCTCTCTTATTTTGCACCACCTCTATTGCCTTGTCAACTGCCTTGGGACCTATCTACGCCACACTTTCCTACAACCGAGGTCATCATGGACAATTCTGTGCGCAGCGCCGTGACTCGTGTTGAAATCTACGACTGTTTCAACAAAAGTGACTCCCCTGTTACCACGGACAATCTACTGTTTCACTGTGCCCGTTGTCCCGCTTGCTGGTTAGCCCACGCCGTAGTCCATCAATCACATGTTTCCTTTCGTTTTAAAATGATTCTTTTCATTCATACACTTTCCTCTGACTCAAACACCTGTCTCAATACTGAACCTTCATTATTCTGTAGATTTCAAAAGGTTTCTCACTCTCTGATAACAAAAAGCGAATAACGCCTCGTTGCTCTTCTCTCACGGTGCAAGTCGACAGTGGGGCGGCCATGTCGTACGCTGCATTACGCGTGCGCATATTGCTCGCTGGTCATAATCACTACATAGAGTTTTGTAAAAGAGCCATTTTGTGACATGAAATATGATTTTCCGTTGTACTTACTCTTCCATTCACTTTATAATAAGATTGCTGCTACTTAATAGCTGTCCCTCGTATGTATATATATATATATATATATATATGTATGTATGTATGTATGTATGTATGTATGTATGTATGTATATATATTGCTGCTAGATTACTGTTATAGATGTGGTGGGGTTGACGATGAACTCTCAACACCAACTAAATGCTCCCATGGCGTTCGTCTCATATAGCCTCTGGCAACAAAGTCCATCTCCTGTCCTTCGCCGGCGGAACTGTTTTGACTAACAGGAGAAGGGGCGGGCGGAAGGCGAGCCACTGGCGCCTTAAAATCAGTAGTTTCGGGCAGATGGGGCTCGAATACCTAGAAAGGCAGCTTATCTAGGAGAAGATGCGTCTACTATGCATGACAACCGACGATGTGTGGAGGAGCACACGCAAGAAGATACAAAACCTTATCTTAGATCAAGGAAGAGCAACCTCATCTGAGTGTTGTGGTAGGGAAAACCAAGCCCTCAACCTTGGTTGACGGCTGGTCTAGGAGTGAAGCCCCGATAGGTGAACAGATAAAGCATTGCTCTGCTGATCCGACAGCTTCTGCAGCTTGCCTTGTTCCAAATATATTGGTATCACCTTTCCCTTGGAGCAAACAAGGAAGACCGAGAGAGGGACCATACTGCACGGGCAACACGTGGTCTCTACATTTCTCCACGGGCTTTGTGCTTAGAGAGGTACAACTCCATCCCTGGTCTTAACGGGTCTCGGAAACAAAACGGGAGACAGCAGTTTACGGGTTATAACCCTTACAAATTGCCGTAGGTGGGAGATACTTCCGGTGTCACTGATGAACTAACGCCCGTCTCAAACTGGGCAGCCCCCAGTCAATAAGGTGTTGATCCGCCACAGCCTGCCTGCTTCAATGGATACTTGGGGGCTAGGACAAAATCTAAATCGCAGTCTGTAAAACAAGTGTACCAGGCAATAAAACTAAACATGAAAACTTCAGGCTTCGGCTTGCAGCTTGGAATGTTAGGACCATGTGTCCGGGACATGCCACTGACCTCAGAGACATTCGTGACGTGAGAAAAACGGCTGTTATTGATGCCGAACTCAATCGTCTTGGTATAGATATTGCTGGTCTGCAGGAGACACGCCTCCCTGAGGATGGGTCACTTAGGGAGAACAATTATACTTTTTTTTTGGAAAGGCAGAGGAAGGGAAGAAACCCGACAACATGGGGTCGGTTTTGCAGTGAAGAACTCGCTTTTGTGTGCTATTGAGAGTCCAGTTGGAGGATATGAAAGAATGTTAACAATGAGATTGTCTACCTCGTGTGGATTCATAACACTTATCGCTGTCCACGCTTCGACGCTCACATCAGCCGAAGATGCAAAGTATTCCTTCTATGTAGAGTTAGACAATGCAGTGAATGCAATTCCAAAATCGGACTGCCTATATATACTTGGGGATCTAAATGCTCGGGTGGGATCGGACTCGATATCATGGCCAGTTTGTTTAGGCAAATACAATATTGGGGGCATGAATGAAATTGGACAAAGGCTGCTGGAATTTTTCACAAAAAACAATCTCTGCATCACAAACTCCTACTTTGCAACAAAAGATCGCCTTAAGGTATCATGGAAACACCCACGATCCGGTCATTGGCACCAACTGGACTTTATTATTACCAGGAGACAACATCTGAATCATACACAATTAACACGCAGCTACCCTAGTGCTGACTGTGATACTGACTGACCACACGTTGGTCGATGCCCGCGTCAAGCTGAGACCTAAGAGAATCTTTACGACCAAGCATAAACCCATTTTGAGGATAAATTTAGTCAACACCAAGGATCCAGATAAGTGGTTCAGGTTCCAACAGCAGCTTGTAGATGTTCTCACTGATACATCAGGAGGCTGTACAGCTAGTGAAAAGTGAGATTTAATCAAAGCAACTACCCTCAAAGCAGCAGTAACAGCTTTTGGCATTAGAGAACACAGCAATCAAGACTGGTTTTAAGTAAATTGTCGGATACTGCAGCCTTTCATTGACAAGAAAAAGGCAGCATTACTGAGAAACAAAGACAAAACAAGAAGAAACTCTCTGAATGTATTGAAACAAGCGAGAAAAGAAGTGCAAAGGATAGCTAGACAGTGTGCAAATGACTATTGGATACATTTATGTGAGAATATCCGAGATGCCGTTAATAATGGCAACTCAGAGGCATGTATGAAGGGATAAAGAAAGCCATCGGTCCAACAGTGCTCCGCTAAAAGCTATATCTTGGGAAATCATTGTAACAGTTCCAGCCCGAGCATGAGCGTTTAGAAGATCCCACTGTTAACACTAGGGCATTCTAACTAAAACGTTACCACACTCAACCACAACATTCATGACCACACACAGCAAATGGCATAGCACACAGCAGGTGGCATATTTATTATATCATAATCCTGCAACACTATTAATGCCGCAATTACCACTCATTCAGAGGAGGAACTGCAAAGCTTATTAACTGCATTTTCGGATGCCTGCCGTGAGTTCGGGTTAACAATTAGCAAAACGAAAACACAAATTATGGTCCGGGGGACAAACAAACCACCAGTAATCTCAATTGATAATGAAGCTCTCGATGTAGTAGATCACTTTACATATATGGGTTCCTGAGTCAATAGTAAATTATCCCTGGACCAAGAGATCAATATCAGGACAGGAAATGCAGCAACATCAATGAGCAAATTAACAAAAAAGGTCTTGGAGAACAAGAAGCTCACTGTTAAAACAAAAACACCTGTTTACCAGACCTGTGTCCTCAGCACCCTTCTTTACGGCAGTGAGACATTGTCTACCTACATACATCAGGAGAGAGGCCTAAATAGCTATCACATGAGGTGCCTGCGCAGAATCCTGGGCGTTGGGTGGCAAGACAAGATCACCAACACAGAGGAGTTGGAGAGAACAGGCACTGTCACAATCTTATCCATGCTTAGTCTTCGAAGGCTCCGCTGACTGGGACATATGCATGGGATGGATGATGGCAGAATACCAAAATATATTATATATATGGGGAATTACAGTTGGGAAAAAGGTCTCGGGGCCGGCCACTATTTCGGTACAAGGATGTATGCGAGCAGGATATGAATGACGCTGGCTTCGATTTGGAGTCGTGGGAACATGACGCCATGGATCGTGCTACATGGATGGGCAGGATTAAGCATGGGATACAGACAAAGAAGATACTGATAGGCTAAAGACTCAGAGTTTGAGAAGACACTCTACACCATGCAATGCGCTAACGGTCCTGATTTTTCTTGCACCCACTGTGGAAGATGCTTCTCGTTACCGTCATGGACTGTAGTTGCATACTTTTTCAAAGCACAATTACTATCGTCTGACAAAATAGAAAGAGCTAATAAGATGACTGGACGACCCATTCTTCAGCTTACATGCGTCTTTGAACAGCAGCTGTGGTCGGCCAGCTGTTCTTTTACCACACGCCAGCTGTCCACAGAGAATATATTAAGGATGCGACCGTCTGTCATGCGACGAACATGACAAGGCCATCGCAGTCTTCGTTGGAAGACCGGTGCGAGAATGTATTTCCGCATTTGTTACCCTGTCTATCCATGAGATGCCAAGGATGGATCTCATGCACCGTTGGTGAAAGGTGTTGAGCCTATGCTCTTGTTTGGCATTTGTTGTCCCCGTCTCGCTGTCAGATAGAAGCGTACTGACGACCTATGCATTGTAGACCATGGCCTTAGCTGTAAGTTTGGAGTTTTCCTAGACACGTGTTGCAAGACGAGAAAATATGGAAGCAGCTGTACCGATGCGATTGCCTGATTCAGAGTCTAGGAATGGTGAATCATTGATTAGAGACCCTAGTGAACTGGTCCACAGATGTCAGTTCATAGTTATCGATAGTGATGGTTGGGGTGGTATCTACATCTTGTCCCAGCACATTGTTTTATTCAGGCTTATTGAGAGGCCGAAATCTTTGCACGCCTGAAATCGTCATGAAATTATACTATAAGCTATCAGTTTGTTAAGATACTGTATTTTTGAAAGAAATTGTAATGTGTTTCTAATGTGGATGTATTGGCCAGTGTTTGCATGTGTTTGTAGTGTGGACGTATTGGTCAGCGTGTGTATGCGTGTTTGCATGTTTGTAATGTGGACGTATTGGCCAGTGTATGTATGCGTGTTTGTATCTGTTTGTAGTGTGGACGTATTGGTCAGTGTATGTATGCGTGTTTGCATGTTTGTAGTGTGGACGTATTGGTCAGTGTATGTATGCGTGTTTGCATGTTTGTAGTGTGGACATATTGGTCAGTGTATGTATGCGTGTTTGCATGTTTGTAATGTGGACGTATTGGCCAGTGTATGTATGCGTGTTTGCATGTTTGTAATGTGGACGTATTGGCCAGTGTATGTATATTGTTTGCATATTTGTAATATGGACGTATTGATCAGTGTATATATGCGTGTTTGCAACTGTTTCTAAGTGTGAACGTATTGGCCAGTGTAAGGATATGTATTTGTATCTGTTTGTAATGTGTTTCACTATAGCAGTTTTTTTTATAGAAGTTGCCCTCCCCCCTTACATAGTAGACGACATGGTAAAACACGGTCTCCAACACGTCATGGTCACGTGTAACAGTATCGACTAGGACAGTGGTTCTCAATATGTATTGCTTCATTCCACCTTTTCTCTCGTGTTCAGAATAACATTCTCCCGTTTCCATGTCTCATCCAGAAGGTCATCCAATTTGATTAATAGTGGTCGCAATCCCCCACCCTCCTTTTTGAAATCTTAAAATGTCACTGGTGGCGGAGTGGTGGAGGAATTCCCTGTTGAGAACCACTGTTCTAGGGGTCGGATCTGTCTTGACCTATTTCATTAGAAATTAATCTCATTACCTTGTTCGTTAGCACGGGATGTGATGATAAGGTTAGAGAATAAGCTCTGAGAAGTTAAAGCTGATCTTCAAGGTTACATATTTTACTGTACTTGTCGCTTAATTTATCCAAATTAAAAAAAATTGTTTTGTACATTGTATTTTGTTTGTTATTTTCCCCGATTTTGTTAACAACCAAACAAATAGCTTACGTCATTATCCGGGCACATAGACGCCATTATTATATTGCAGTTATCAGCCTCGGCACATGATAAAGGAAGGAATACATGTGTTGGGGATCAAGATGTTGAGCAGTGCATGAGCTGTTGCGGTCAGTGACCCAAAGCCGACTGCTAGCGTCAGGGTCAGCGATCCAGAGCTGCTAAGATACTTCTCCGCGGGTGATCCTGAAAACATAAGCTGCAACTGAGCAGACTGGCTAAGCAGAAGTGATTGCAGAGGGAAGGCTAACCCGGTACCCAAAATGTCATGCAAAAGTCGGATATGTCGGACCAAATGGTGCGAATATAGCTGTCAATCTGTAAACTACGACACAACCCATTTCGTTCTCCGGACTACATACTTGTACGTGCGAAACCCTTTCCATGGCTTGGTAGCGACAGAACAAACGAAGAAGAAGATACATTTGTTGCAATTATCAGACCTACGGTAAGAGAAATTATGAATTTATTAAAGTTATCAGTTGGCAGAGGGGCCCAGTGGCCTCGAGGTAAGGTGTTCGCCTCTAGTGCTGGAGCTCATTTTGACCGGAATTTTTTTACGTGGATCATCCAGTAAATATTTCCACTGATCTCTGAGTAGTGAGATGATACAGCCGTGTGAGTTGGCGCACGTACGTTAAAAATCCCTTGACAGTTGAAAATCGAAAAGAGTAGACTTAACAGCTGCTGTCCGGGAAAAATTTAGTTACAAATCTACTCAAATTATTCAAGGGATTCTCGCCCCCACAGAGAATATGTCGCAAAGAAGGGGTCTGTGTGGCTATAACATCAGCTCTTGGTTATGTGTTTAGTGACGTCTAACGACGCAGGTGGATTGAAGATAGATAGATACATCACAGTTGGCCGACATTTGTTACAGTTATCAGCGTTGGCCAACGATAAAACAGTCATGAAATTGTTACAGCTATCAGCGTTGGCCAACGATTAAAAAATCATGAAATTGTTACAGTTATCAGCGTCGGCCAACGATACAAGAGGTCATGATTTTGTTACAGTTATAAGTATTGGCCAACGATACAAGAGGTCATGATTTTGTTACAGTTATAAGTATTGGCCAACGATACAAGAGGTCATGATTTTGTTACAGTTTTAAGCATTGGCCCACGATACAAGAGGTCATGATTTTGTTACAGTTTTAAGCATTGGCAAACGATACAAGAGGTCATGATTTTGTTACAGTTTTAAGCATTGGCAAACGATACAAGAGGTCATGATTTTGTTACAGTTTTAAGTATTGGCCAACGATACAAGAGGTCATGATTTTGTTACAGTTTTAAGCATTGGCAAACGATACAAGAGGTCATGATTTTGTTACAGTTATCAGCGTCGGCCAACGATACAAGAGGTCATGATTTTGTTACAGTTATAAGCATTGGCCAACGATACAAGAGGTCATGATTTTGTTACAGTTATAAGTATTGGCCAACGATACAAGAGGTCATGATTTTGTTACAGTTATAAGTATTGGCCAACGATACAAGAGGTCATGATTTTGTTACAGTTTTAAGCATTGGCCCACGATACAAGAGGTCATGATTTTGTTACAGTTTTAAGCATTGGCAAACGATACAAGAGGTCATGATTTTGTTACAGTTTTAAGCATTGGCAAACGATACAAGAGGTCATGATTTTGTTACAGTTTTAAGTATTGGCCAACGATACAAGAGGTCATGATTTTGTTACAGTTTTAAGCATTGGCAAACGATACAAGAGGTCATGATTTTGTTACAGTTATCAGCGTCGGCCAACGATACAAGAGGTCATGATTTTGTTACAGTTTTAAGTATTGGCCAACGATACAAGAGGTCATGATTTTGTTACAGTTTTAAGCATTGGCAAACGATACAAGAGGTCATGATTTTGTTACAGTTATCAGCGTCGGCCAACGATACAAGAGGTCATGATTTTGTTACAGTTTTAAGTATTGGCCAACGATACAAGAGGTCATGATTTTGTTACAGTTTTAAGCATTGGCCCACGATACAAGAGGTCATGATTTTGTTACAGTTTTAAGTATTGGCCAACGATACAAGAGGTCATGATTTTGTTACAGTTTTAAGCATTGGCAAACGATACAAGAGGTCATGATTTTGTTACAGTTTTAAGTATTGGCCAACGATACAAGAAGTCATGATTTTGTTACAGTTTTAAGTATTGGCCAACGATACAAGAGGTCATGATTTTGTTACAGTTATAAGTATTGGCCAACGATACAAGAGGTCATGATTTTGTTACAGTTTTAAGTATTGGCCAACGATACAAGAGGTCATGATTTTGTTACAGTTTTAAGCATTGGCCAACGATACAAGAGGTCATGATTTTGTTACAGTTTTAAGCATTGGCCAACGATACAAGAAGTCATGATTTTGTTACAGTTTTAAGTATTGGCCAACGATACAAGAGGTCATGATTTTGTTACAGTTTTAAGCATTGGCCAACGATACAAGAGGTCATGATTTTGTTACAGTTTTAAGCATTGGCCAACGATACAAGAGGTCATGATTTTGTTACAGTTTTAAGCATTGGCCCACGATACAAGAAGTAGTGTTCTCATTTTACAGCAACGTGGCAGAGGGGTGAATGTTAGGAGCACATGTCCACAGGAAGTAGTGGAGGCAGGAACAATTAATGCATCAAGAATAAATTGGATGCGGACAGCTTTTAGGGCAAGGAAATGTAAATGAAACTGGTTGTAACCAGAATCTGCACAGTCTTCTAAAACATTATAAAGACGTTAGTTTAGTTACGTATATCATGATCGTCTTTTTGCTAGTTCCTCATTTGAACGCGTTCTACACCAAACTACAAAACATTGCTCTTTTAGCTGGTCTGCGTTATTTCAATAAAACAAAACAAAAGACGTCTGCATTACTTGGCAACTGTTTTTTATTTTACATTTTCAATATAAACCTATCAAACTTGAACAACAGTTGAATCAAAATGTGTATGAATATTCGAGTTAATTAATTTTTACGTGTACAATTTCCTGCGTCATTTTGTTTCCTTAAAACTGTTATGTTTGAGAGAATTAAAACTAGTGATATCGGTTTTGATATGAGCTGATGGTAGTGATATCGGTTTTGATATGAGCTGATGGTAGTGATATCGGTTTTGATATGAGCTGATGGTAGTGATATCGGTTTTGATATGAGCTGATGGTAGTGATATCGGTTTTGATATGAGCTGATGGTAGTGATATCGGTTTTGATATGAGCTGATGGTAGTGATATCGGTTTTGATATGAGCTGATGGTAGTGATATCGGTTTTGATATGAGCTGATGGTAGTGATATCGGTTTTGATATGAGCTGATGGTAGTGATATCGGTTTTGATATGAGCTGATGGTAGTGATATCGGTTTTGATATGAGCTGATGGTAGTGATATCGGTTTTGATATGAGCTGATGGTAGTGATATCGGTTTTGATATGAGCTGATGGTAGTGATATCGGTTTTGATATGAGCTGATGGTAGTGATATCGGTTTTGATATGCGCTGATGGTAGTGATATCGGTTTTGATATGAGCTGATGGTAGTGATATCGGTTTTGATATGAGCTGATGGTAGTGATATCGGTTTTGATATGAGCTGATGGTAGTGATATCGGTTTTGATATGAGCTGATGGTAGTGATATCGGTTTTGATATGAGCTGATGGTAGTGATATCGGTTTTGATATGAGCTGATGGTAGTGATATCGGTTTTGATATGAGCTGATGGTAGTGATATCGGTTTTGATATGAGCTGATGGTAGTGATATCGGTTTTGATATGAGCTGATGGTAGTGATATCGGTTTTGATATGAGCTGATGGTAGTGATATCGGTTTTGATATGAGCTGATGGTAGTGATATCGGTTTTGATATGAGCTGATGGTATTGATATCGGTTTTGATATGAGCTGATGGTAGTGATATCGGTTTTGATATGAGCTGATGGTAGTGATATCGGTTTTGATATGAGCTGATGGTAGTGATATCGGTTTTGATATGAGCTGATGGTAGTGATATCGGTTTTGATATGAGCTGATGGTAGTGATATCGGTTTTGATATGAGCTGATGGTAGTGATATCGGTTTTGATATGAGCTGATGGTAGTGATATCGGTTTTGATATGAGCACACACACTCACAATCTACATTACTATAAACAAGCATAGGCATAACACGATTCATGAGGACGGAATGGAGAGACCAACAAAAAGAATACAAGCCAGATAATGATAGCATTGACAAACTTGACAGAGATGTGCAGACAAAGATCTTCAGACACATCACGGAACATCGTAGACTCAAGGCCCGCTTCCACAGAATGGGTCTCAGAGACGCTGTCAAGTGGTATCCAAGCAACCACCAGAACATTTCCTGCAGGATTGCCCCACTTATGCAGACCAAAGAGAGGCAGTCTAGTCCGGAGGAGCGACCATGCTCGAAAAGCTGTGGGGGACCGGCGAAGACCCGACACGCACAGTCTCCTTCGTGAACCTCCCAGGGCTAGCAGCATAGCATCAGTTGATCGATGAAGAAGAAGAAGAAGTAGAGAAAAAAGAAGAAGAAGAGGAGGAAGATGAAGAAGAAGAAGAATCTTTATGCTGATAATTACAGAACGCTTTTCCCAACAAAAAAGTCAAGAGTTTAAGGATTTTCTTGTGTTTTAGAAAGATCAAAACAATGACACATTTTTTTTTTTTGCGTTCGCCTTATTTCTCTATTCCCCAAAGGCGGGTGTGCGTTACACTGCGGTTTTTATTTTGCGCCTGTCGGCCCAGTGCATCCGACTTCAGCATGCATTTTTTATGTAAGGGTCTGCTTCCTCCTGCATTTTCTAAGGGTTTGCTTCCCCGGGGTAACGGCCGGTGCTGTGATGGGGATCGAACCCAGCACCTTCTGGTTGTGAGCCGTGCCACTTAACCACTAGGCCACGCCGTCCCCCAATGACATATGAAATGATAAGATTTGCCAGAAACCTGAAGGTAAGATCAGCGCACCTTTAGCAGTCAGAGAGCATGCCAATCAAATGAGAGGATGATCTATATGATAAACCGACTCAGCATATGGGGAAATGAAACAGGTAGTGATTACAGGAAAAGGTCATATAAAAATAGCCAGGATCTTCCACACACACAAAAAAAAGAGAAACCCTAAAATACTCGAGCAAAATATTTAACAATAGAAACAGATTAACATGAACAGTCCTAACACGGCACATATACATAATAGAGCCTGTTATATCAGAAAATATGTTATGGTAGAATTCAAGAATTTATTACGTGGAACTATATATAAACTCTCTCTCTCTGTATGTGTGTGTGTATATATATATATATATATATGTATGTATGTATGCATGTATGCATGTATGTGTGAATGTTATGTATGTATATTTCCACTGCCTTGTGGAAACCTCGGGAGAGGGTAGAGCTACGGGAGTAAACCCAGACAGAAAATCCGGAGTGGTAGCACCTAAGGCGGATGGTTTCAAAATTGGGAACTCATTCCGGCAGCTCATGCAGAGCTGAGCTGGTGCTAAACTGTCATGCTTTGCATTCCTTTAGATTACACCAGTGAGGCCGGGAGTGGGATCCTGCAGTTTTGGCAACCCAGTGTCTCCACATATTCAGCGCCCAGGCTTGCACCTGAGAGTCTACTCGCAGGTGCCACGCTCATGGTCTACAAAGACTGAGATGCCTGTCTCTCTCTCTCTCTCTCTCTTTCTCTCTCTCTCTTTCTCTCTATCTCTGTGTGTGTGTGCCTGTGCGTGCGTGCGTGTGTGCGCGTGCGTGCGTGTGTGTGTGTGCGTGGTGTGGTGTGTGTGTTTGTGTATGTGTATGTGAGTGTGTGTATCGACGACTTAAACGTGTGTTCACGGAAACGTAATGTCGTTTCCCATTTAGGACTGGTGTAACAGTTCCCGCCGGAGCAGAGAGTTTGGGACAGGGGTGATGTGGTTGCTGATAACAAATGTACCTGAATGCGTGTGAAGGTCACTCACCGTCTCAACAAAGGAGAATAGAGTTGGGGCAAAGAATGTGGACAGGTAGGAGCTGACCACTGGCCTTCCGATTTGGGTAGGGAGAGAATGATTGACAGACGGATTGGCAGCGGGGCTTGTTGCGAGAGAATGAGTGACAGGTGTACAAAGTGTTTCGTTCCAGAATATAGCCATCCCCTGAGATCCATTTGTCAAGCTCTGACTTTGCTTGAGTGTATATAACTCGAGACAAAGTTTAGCTCAGCAGGCTGGACGAAGAGGAGGGATAGAGAGATGAGAGCGAGAGAGACTGAATTTATATAGTATGTTTAGCTCACCGACTTAGATAGAGGAGCGATTGATAGACTGTTGCACGAATGTTAGTGATAGAACAGGGTCGCTCAAGTAGGTGTGTGAGTTGTGTATTAATTGATAATCTGAACGTTGTGTTGTAAGCAGGACACAATGTGAACGAGGTATGTCCAGATCGCCCGCCTGAGGGGATTTGAGTCAGGAAGAGTATTTGATAAGGGGTGTTGAGAACGCAGTTAAGGCGAGGTGTGTGTGTGATGTAATTGCAAGGCAATAGAACTGAGTTTTAGATAGTTGGAAATTCCATCAAGAGCTAACGCTTAAAATTTCCGCTTTAGTTAATAGGTATATTAACATATATATAATATTTAGTTAAGATGATATGTATTGTATTGTGTTTGTAATTTCACTACTCATTTTTTTGGTATGAGTATTATATAATAAATATGCCACCTGCTGTGTGATATGTCATTTACTGAGTATGGTCATGAATGATGTGGATGAGTGTGATAGTGTTCTAAGTTAGAATAACGGCCAGGGCAAACAGTGAGGTCTGTTACACTGGTTAATTCATTAGTTTTTTGTGATTATTCCGTCCTATTATCCTGATCTGGACATCGGCTTTATGACTAGCACTACGCTTAAACATGTGTCGTATTTCACAGTTTAGTTCACACGGCTGAACGTCACGTAATTGGCGTGTGAGAAATTTATACACGGCTATAATTGATTGAACATAGCTGGGGAGAGATGGCAAACTACTCACACGTTGAGTCAGGCCCCTACGCCCTCTTGTGGTTATGGAAAAGGCATGACACACAACGTTAGATTCACCCCCCTCCACTGCCTTGTGCAATACCTGTTTATGGGAAAGGCTTCGGGAGTAAGCCCTGAGGAAAAATCTACATCCTATGCTATCTCCAATCGTCTTGATAAATAACTTGCTATTGGCCAAAGGTAGCTCAGGACCAGAGAGTGAAGTTGACTGCGTTTCTTCCTGACTTTAATCCAAATGATCGCACAATTCATCCATTTCAGCGGACACAGCAATAGAAAAGACTGTCCACAAGGCTGAACAAAGAGAGTGGTCTTCATCACTTGCGATGGACGAACATCATTTGTGTATGTGTATATGTCTTGTGCTCACGGAAACGTGACGTTGTTTTCCATTTAGACTAGCTAATTTGTTAATTTGTTTGTGTTTTCTTCCTTCCGATTATCCTGACATGGACATCGCCTATATGAGTTAGCACTGCGCTTGAACCTGTGTCGTGTTTTTACGGTCTAGTTCACAGGGCTGAAACTCTCGAGATTGGCGCCCTTCGCCCTGGCTGCAAACAGCGTCGGTTTTGGTGTGACTGAAATTTAGACACGACTATAGTGGACTATAACACGAGGGGGGAGAGATGCTCCTACGACCTTTTGCAGTTATGGAAAAGGCACGACACACAGCTATAGATGGCATCCCCTTCCGCTGCCTTGCGGGATACCTGTTTACAGGAAAGGCTTCGGGAGTAAACCCTGAGGAATAATCTGCATCCTATGCTATCTCCAGTCATCTCTTTAAAACCTTGCCACTGGCCAGGTAGCTCAGGACCAGAGACTGAGGTTGACAGAAGGCGCAGTTTCTTCCTTACTTTAATCCAAATCATGGGGATCGCTGTCGTCAAGAGGTTAAGGCACTCGCCTCTCACACTGATGGACGGGAACAGTGGGCGTTCGAATCCCGCAAGTTTGAAGCGACCCCTGTTCTTACGGGAGTTACCCCCAGTCGTCTCGACCAATAGTCTTGTCACTGATCTAATGTAACAATGGAAAAAGAGAGTGAGATTGATGATCAGCGCATTCGCACCCTCACTATAATCCAAATACAGCGCATATCACATTATTAAGACAAAACCATCTGATGTTGTAGCCATGTTTGCTTGTGATGGCCAATGACAATCACATCGCAAGTCACCCATCTCAGCGGATACAGCAAGAGGAAATAATGTCCACACGGCTGAATAAAATAGTAGTCTTCATCACTTGTGATGGTCGAACATGATGAGTGTATGTGTGTGTGTTTATGTATGTATGTAGGTATATGCGTATGCACATATAAATATATATATATATATATATCTTTCTGTACACATTTTCATACACATAACACACACATGTTGCTTTCTGAATGTCGTTCTGGCCGTACAACAGCCTTGTTCCCTGATGCGCCCTTAGCCCGATACCTATTCTTTCCAGCTGCTGCCTTCAGATTCGTTTTCGACTTGGTCGATGGTCCGTTTTTTCCACCAGCATCTGTGTGTACTGGTCAGGGGTGGACTTTCCCTTTAAAAATAAATCCTTTTTCACTCACATAGTTTAGCCGGTCAGCCAAAGCCGTTGCCCGAGGGGTAGCGTTGTCGACACAGTTCGACACTCCATCCCGATTAACAAAACACCAGGCATAGATGGTATACCCATTGAATTCATCAAAGAAGCAGGTAAAACCCTACAAGAATGACTTTTTCAACATGTGAACAATATTTATCAAGATGGGATATGGCTTACACATCACACAACATCAGTAATCATCCTGATACCCAAAAGTAGAATCCAATTGTTTGCAGCCAATTTCCTACGAAATGCATAAAATACCATGTTTGAACATTCTGCTGTAGATAATTAAGAGAAGAATTGATAAGAAGTCAAATCTGTGCTAAATGAAAACCAGTTATGGGTTCCGAAAGAAAAGATACACTAGAGATACAATGGGAACACTGAGGGTTCTTGTAGAGAGAATGGCAGAACAGAGTACAGCTCTATTTATCTTCTTTATTGACTATGAAAAGGTCTCCTTTGACATGGTATAACAAATGTGTTCCTCTTTTAGAACAGCTTATGGGAGATAAAACTATAATTAAACTAATACTGAACTTTAATGAAAACCAAACAGCTAATATAGCACTCACAGAGAGAATAATAAACCCAGATACAATTAAGAAAGTGGTGAGACATGGATATCTAAAATCACCAAATCATTTTAATCTTTATTCGGAGGTGATGATGAAAGAAGCAACCAGAAATTGCAACATTCTGGGTCAAAGAAAACCGCATAAGGGCCATCTAATTTGCAGATGATCAAGCCATCATAGCATGAATAGAGACATCTTTACAAAAACTACTCACCAGTGTCAACAACACAACCAAGACATTTGATATGAGGATAAATGCTAGTAAAACAAAAGCGATGGTTATAGCCAATCAAAATCAAAGAGGGTCTCTATGGCGAAGTGGTCAAGCCATATGTCTCATGTTCAGACGTTCGGGGTTCGAATTCGAGCTACGACAGTCGGTTCCTGATGACATTTTTTCAGGAGATCCCTGGGTCCATCGCTGGAGCTACGGAGCTCGTGCTTTGTGCGATACTCTGGGCAGACGGGATACCTTTCTGCTGAGAGAGACCGAGTCATATGGGGAAACCCGAGGCGATGAGGTCGAGCCCTCGCCGTTAACCTTTAACTCAAAGACATCGAGGGTCAGATCATATAACAAGTATTGAGGTTTTCGTATGTGGGACAAATTCTTACAGTGGGTGCCCGATGTGAGGTTGAAATTAAAACTCAGATCGCAGTAGCAAAAAAGGCATTCCGTGAAAAACAAAAACTTCTAACTACAAATAACATTGAAATTGAGCTTCGGAAAAGAAAATTACTACACATCGCATTAGACATCGCATCATCATGGACTCGTAACAAAAAGGGTGAGAAAAAAACATAATAAACTTTTGAGATGTGGTGCTATCGCATTAAAGATACAGACTCACGTAAGCAACTAATGACGAGTATAGAGAATGGTAGATTGTCTTGGCTTGGTCATAACATGAGACATGGAGGTCTATTATTGAAAATGTTAGAAGATAAAATTCAAATGAGAAGAAAAAGAGGACATGCACGAAACAATTACATCTCACAGGCTTGCAAGTACAAAGGGGTGCTGGGAACAGAGAACAGTGGAGCTACATGAATAGACGCCTTCCACATTGGCTAACAGAAGCCTTCAACACCAGTCTCTGGACTGACTAACAGAAGCCATCAACACCAGTCTCTGGACTGGCTAACAGAAGCCATCAACACCAGTCTCTGGACTGACTAACAGAAGCCATCAACACCAGTCTCTGGACTGACTAACAGAGAACAGAGGAGCCACATGAACAGACGCCTTCAATACCAGTCTCTGGACTGACTAACAGAAGCCATCAACACCAGTCTCTGGACTGACTAACAGAAGCCATCAACCCCAGTCTCTGGGCTGACTAACAGAAGCCATCAACACCATTCTCTGGACTGACTAACAGAAGCCTTCAACACCAGTCTCTGGACTGACTAACAGAAGCCTTCAACACCAGTCTCTGGACTGACTAACAGAAGCCATCAACACGAGTCTCTGGACTGACTAACAGAAGCCTTCATCACCAGTCTCTGGACTGACTAACAGAGAACAGTAGCGCTACATGAACAGACGCCTTCAATACCAGTCTCTGGACTGACTAACAGAAGCCATCAGTACCAGTCTCTGGACTGACTAACAGAAGCCTTCAACACCAGTCTCTAGACTAATAGAGAACAGTGGAGCTACATGAACAGAAGCCATCAACACCAGTCTCCGGACTGACTAACCTGTTGAGTTACTATTTCCATTAATGATTGTTATTGTTAGATTTAAACATTCATTTCACAAGCTTATTCTATCAATTGCTTTGTAAAATCTCTAGAAGACAATTTGTAAAGAAATGTTGAGTTTTTATATAATACTCGTATTTTGTTTATCTTCTGAACCATTCTCTTCGTATATCTTCGTGCTTATTTATATTACATAGCGTCATCATTTGTCTTGTTTAAAACTATATATTAAATACATTTTTCTGGCTTTTTACAGCCTTTTTACATTCCAACAAATCAGCGTTTTCTTTTCTCTTTAACATTCAGCATTTTAAAATTGGCATTGCTTTTCTTGCAAATTAGTAATTGCTTATTCAAAATCCTTCTATGATGTCTCTGAGTCTCTCACTGAAATGTTTCCATCATTCTTATTGACATTTTTCAGCTCTGACGTTGTTGACATTTAGTTGTTTTACGCTGATGAAATATGTGCCCTTTGTGCAACGAGATGGTTTTTAAAAAAATGTATTGTGCAGTGTAATATAATCACAATTCGATGATATGTGTCAATGTCCATTTTTGGTACAGCTTTCGAGGCCGTCATGTGATATCTGATCCCTTTTCTGGCTCAAGCAATAAAGAAATATAATGTTCGCGATTACAAGTTCGTATTTTGGGCACAGGTTTAACAAATAGTGTGCATTACTATATAGATTCCTGTGTGATCATGATATTAAATGGTACAAAGTAAGTCCCCATAGCGTCCGCCTTGTTACTTCTCGTCAATTAATGTATTAAAATGAATCAGTTTCTCGAGATAACGTTTTTTCAAAAATGCTTTTGTGTCGAAAGAATTCTTATCTTTTTTCTTGGTCATAACTGTCGCTCTTTGATGTATGGCAGTGGTTAGTTTACTGATATCATAGCTGTCGCTCTTTGATGTATGGCAGTGGTTAGTTTACTGATATCATAGCTGTCGCTCTTTGATGTATGGCAGTGGTTAGTTTACTGATATCATAGCTGTCGCTCTTTGATGTATGGCAGTGGTTAGTTTACTGATATCATAGCTGTCGCTCTTTGATGTATGGCAGTGGTTAGTTTACTGATATCATAGCTGTCGCTCTTCAGGGTAGCGCAGTGGTTAGTGCTCTGACTTCACAGCTGTCGCGATTTGGGGAAAGCGCAGTGGTTAGTATACTGACTACCCAGAAGAACGATCAGTGTTCGGTCCCCAGTTGGTGCAATGATTTTTTACATTTTTTAGCTCATAAAATGGCAATTAAGGTCGACCCAGCCTAAACAATCGGGTACCAGAATAATCTGGGTAAAGTAAAGGCCGCCGACATGATGTTGACCCCATCACCCCTAGTGTGTCGTTGGTCAAGAAAAATATGGGCCTAACACCATATTACCAATAAATGCCACACTGGCGTCTTAAATGGATCTTTACTATAGCGGGGAGGAAGACTAACGTCTGATCAGGCAAAATGTACTGATCAGACATGTTAGTCAGGGTCACGCAAAACATACTGACCAAGACAGTCACCTCGGCTTCCAATTACATAGGGGTGCTGGGAACAGAGAACAGTGGAGCTACATGAATAGACGCCTTCCACATTGACTAACAGAAGCCTTCAACACTAGTCTCTGGACTGACTAACAGAAGCCATCAACACCAGTCTCTGTTTTCATGGCAGCCTGTCTAATGAGGTGAGGGATCGACATGATCTCCGTAGTAGTGAGTGACATGCAGATGAAGCCAAGCATAGCACAACCACCTGGAGGAACTCGGTTCACCTTCATCAGCACGATCGGGATGTGAGGAAAGCTACTGCATCCCGCCACTTAACATCCTTTTCAGGGCGCACACAAGAATAACCTACTCATTGTGGGCATTCGCAAACAACAACAACAATAACTTTACTAAAGCTGTCGCTACAGGAAGCATACAATAAAAGTAGTGATGCCATTTGATCTATAATCATAATTAGGCTTATACTTGGTTCTGAGGTATGCGATATATTATAATATTGGTTCTGTCTCTTCTGCGTTCATTATGAATTTTATTTCATGTTTTGCTCTTCCGTGTGTTGCTATTTCGCTCAATATTACTTTATTTATATTGCCAGCTGTTCTCACGATATCAATCTTCTACCTTTTAATAAACGTTGCTGTCGCCAGTCCGTCCACGAATATTCCGTGCACTTGTTTTGTGTATTATTCTTGCTCGTGCTCTTTTAAGATATGTGTGCTTTTCCGGTGCATATCAGTCCGTTTTATCCGTGACGTATGAGCAATTTGAAATCCACTTTTAGCTTGCTAGACCAGTCCCAGCTTCTTAATCCCCAATCTAAACATGTGCAGACCCCTGTGGAACATAGGTCTTAAATAAATGCACGCCAAGTTCTCTTGTCTCGAACTATTTGCTATTTGCTCAAGCTCTGACCACCCCATTCCTGCTTCCATCATGATTGTCTTGAGTTTGATTCTCTGTGTGATTTGACAGGTCTCTGGCATGTAGACTCTCCGTCCACAGAGCTACAGAAGCAGACACTTATCAAACGATCCATGAGGACAGAATAGAGAGACCAGCAAAAAGAATACAAGCCAGAAAATGACAGCATAGACAAACGTGTTAGAGATGGGAAGACACAGATCTTCAGAATGAGTCTTAGAGACTTTGCCATGTGCGATTGTGGAGCAGCCAAGTAATCGCCAGACCATATCCTGCAGGACTGCCCGACCTACAGACCGAATAGAGGCAGTCTGGCCTGGGGAAGCGACCATGCTCGAAAAGCTGAGGGGGGGGGGGGGGGGGGGGTCGGCGAATACCACACAAGCACAGTCTCATTCGTGAACCTCACCGGAGACTAGAAGCATAGCATCAGTTGATCGATGACGAAGAAGAAGATTGGTCTCTGCCTCTCCTGCCCTGAGGGTTTCAGAACAGAGAATGCAGTGTAATAATACCATAAAAGAGAACGCAGTGTAATGATATCAGAATAGAGAACGCATGTAAAGCTATCAGAACAGAGAATTCAGTGTAAAGATATCAGAACAGAGAATTCAGTGTAAAGATATCAGAACAGAGAATGCAGTGTAAAGATATCAGAACAGATAATTCAGTGTAAAGATATCAGAACAGAGAATGCAGTGTAAAGATATCAGAACAGATAATTCAGTGTAAAGATATCAGAACAGATAATTCAGTGTAAAGCTATCAGAACAGATAATTCAGTGTAAAGCTATCAGAACAGATAATTCAGTGTAAAGCTATCAGAACAGATAATTCAGTGTAAAGCTATCAGAACAGATAATTCAGTGTAATGATATCAGAATAGAGAACGCATGTAAAGCTATCAGAACAGATAATTCAGTGTAAAGCTATCAGAACAGATAATTCAGTGTAAAGATATCAGAACAGAGAATTCAGTGTAATGATATCAGAATAGAGAACGCATGTAAAGATATCAGAACAGAGAATTCAGTGTAAAGATATCAGAACAGAGAATTCAGTGTAAAGATATCAGAACAGAGAATTCAGTGTAAAGATATCAGAACAGAGAATTCAGTGTAAAGATATCAGAACAGAGAATTCAGTGTAAAGATATCAGAACAGATAATTCAGTGTAAAGATATCAGAACAGATAATTCAGTGTAAAGATATCAGAACAGAGAATTCAGTGTAAAGATATCAGAACAGATAATTCAGTGTAAAGATATCAGAACAGAGAATTCAGTGTAAAGATATCAGAACAGAGAATTCAGTGTAAAGATATCAGAACAGAGAATTCAGTGTAAAGATATCAGAACAGAAAATATAGTGTAATGCTATCAGAACAGATAATTCAGTGTAATGATATCAGAACAGATAATTCAGTGTAAAGATATCAGAACAGAGAATTCAGTGTAAAGATATCAGAACAGAGAATTCAGTGTAAAGCTATCAGAACAGATAATTCAGTGTAATGATATCAGAACAGATAATTCAGTGTAAAGCTATCAGAACAGATAATTCAGTGTAATGATATCAGAACAGATAATTCAGTGTAAAGATATCAGAACAGAGAATTCAGTGTAAAGATATCAGAACAGAGAATTCAGTGTAAAGCTATCAGAACAGAAAATATAGTGTAATGCTATCAGAACAGATAATTCAGTGTAATGATATCAGAACAGAGAACGCATGTAAAGATATCAGAACAGATAATTCAGTGTAATGATATCAGAATAGAGAACGCATGTAAAGATATCAGAACAGATAATTCAGTGTAATGATATCAGAATAGAGAACGCATGTAAAGATATCAGAACAGATAATTCAGTGTAATGATATCAGAACAGAGAATTCAGTGTAAAGCTATCAGAACAGAAAATATAGTGTAATGCTATCAGAACAGAGAGTTCAGTGTAATGCTTTCAGAACAAAGAATGCAATGTAATGCTGTCAGAACAGAGAATTCAGTGTAATGCTATCATATGGTTCGCGTGTCCCATCCAACGTCAGCTTCTTCGTATCACCTCCTGTTCCACTGATACATTTATCTGGTTCTGTCCAACAGTTTCCCATTAGTCTTATTTCTTGTTTACGCTTGTCATGTTTTATCTTTCACCGTGAGTTTATGACTCTAGAACGAACCCTACTGTGTACATGATGCACAGTGGCATTCACCGCCTCAAATATTTCAAATTAGTGATCGTATTATATCATTTACTCCCTATATTTTATTATATTCTGTGCTATTTTGGTTGTTGTATGTGTTGTTATTTTGTGTTTTAAACCATACAATAGATTGAACATTACATGGAAGTTGGAAGATTTTTATTTTGTATTTTGTTTAATTTATTTTGATTTCCAAAAGTACCGTATTGCATTGAAAGCTCCATTTATTGCTTCCGAGACATAGCAGTGTCTTCCAACGCAATGTGATTTTTATTAGTAGAATTTATTCTCTCACATTCTTTGTCTTTTTTCTATGCGTGTTTCCAGTGCCAATTGATGTGACCTTTCATCAAGTATGTTTATTTTAGTCTGCATCTGATTGTGGTTAAGGGACAGCAGAGCCAAGTCATCGACAAAGTCCAACAGGATAGAAGAGACAAGTCATCGCCAAGTCATCGGCAAAGTCCAATAGGATAGCAGAGCCAAGTCATCGACAAACTCCAACAGGATAACAGAGCCAAGTCATCGACAAAGTCCAACAGGATAGCAGAGCCAAGTCATCGACAAAGTACAACAGGATAGCAGAGACAAGTCATCGGCAAAGTCCAACAGGATAGCAGAGCCGTCATCGACAAAGTTCAACAGGATAGCAGAGACAAATCATCAACAAAGTTCAATAGGATAGCAGAGTCAAGTCATCGACAAAGTCCAACGGGACACCAAAGCCAAGTCATTGACAAAGTCCAACGGGACACCAAAGCCAAGTCATCGACAAAGTCCAGTGGGACAGCAAAGTCAAGTCATCGGCTAAGTCCAGATAATCAAGATTTCTGGTCAAAGTTCATTGAATTCCATTTTCATTGGTTGTTTTCGTATCTCCATGAGCAGCCAACAGAAAAACAAATGGCGATACGAGATACCCGTCAGGCACGCAGTTCTTGTCTCAGAGGGTCCAGAAAGCTGACCTTCATGTGGAAATCTACATTTAATATCTGCATACACTTTATTCTGAGTCATGTTAGTGAACTTTGGGGCCACCCCATAGTGCTTCTCTGTCTAAGCTGACAAAGAAAGTCAATAATTCTGATATAAACGGGAGTTACATTTCTTTCACACTTTGTTCCAGTACTCTTCTCAGTGCAGCTATCTAGAGATGCACGTGACCTATCTTGCCGAACTCCTGACTGTGCTTCCCTTATCTGTTTGTATTTGTGTTTTTTGTTTGTTTTGCATTCGACTTATTTTCTCTAATTATCAAGGTGGTGTGCGTTGCACTGTGGTTTTTATTGTGCACCTGTCGGCCCAGTGCATCCAACTTCAGCATGCGTTTTATGTAAGGGTCTGCTTCCTCCTGCATTTTCTAAGGGGTGGCTTCCCCGGGGTAACGGCCGGTGCTGTGATGGGGATCGAACCCAGCACCTTCAGCATGTGAGCCGTGTCACTCAACCACTAACCCACGCCGTCCCTCCCCTTATCTGTTTGTTTATACTCCTTTTAAATCTCGGTAGTCTGATCCTGTTCAATTTATTTTCAGGCACTTGTAATTACAGTATTATTCTATAACGAGCACACTTTTACTGATCTCTCTCTCTTTCTTTGACAGAATGACTAGATAACCTAATTCCAGTATAGTGCTATTTTTTCTCTTTTCCAGACTTTACCAATGAATATGTATAATATCCCTTTTGAAGTGTCTGTGTCTTTATGAGTTTCTTCTGCTGGGATAGTATCTTGGCCAGTTGCTTTGCTAACTTTCGGAAGCCTTATAGCTTTCTTATTTGTTAGTTTTCTCAGAGTTAACTGGCAGCTCCGTTTCTGACTGCTGAATTAAAAGGAATAATGTGGAATCTTGTCTATTAACAAATGTTTCAAAATAATGTGCCCACTCTTTACGGGTTCTTTGTATTGCTGATAAATGGTCCTTTCTTACATTTAATAATGCCATTTACTTGCTTATATTATTCTGCTAGCTTCTTTGTGCTGCTGTACAGTTCTTTCCTATTTCCTTTTGCTGTAGCTTCTTCTGTTTCTCTTGCCAAAGCATCAATATATTTTCTTTTGTTTCTTCGAATGCTCTTTTTTAATTTTTTGTTTGATATATATATGTCTTGAGCTTGTTCTCTGGTAGTACTGGTTTTACTTCTTTTCAAATCTGCTATCTTTGGTTTTTGTTTTTTTAATTTTTGCTAAAGCATTCGTTGTTAGCAATGCTTTGTTGCGGTCGTCTATTTTCCAAAGAACTTCGTCACAAGTCTCACTCCATATATATGTTGTATATCAACACATCACACTTAACAAGCACATTGAACAAAATCCAACCACAAAACACTCCTGAGTTCCAGCTGTGTACACAAAACCGTTGATCATCATCTCTTTGAGTGCTCAGCGCTCAACGACGTTAATAACATGCTTCCTCCTCCGAAGCCAGATAAATAGAACACTTTGTATGGCACTAGACAGCAACTGACAAACACGTGCAGATACTATTACATGGCATTGTTTCGAAGGGCGAGAGCCTAGATGCTGCTGAATCCGTAACAACGACAACATATATTTTGAATCTCTTGCCAGGGCTCTGTACTGCATCTTATATTTATTCTAGTTGTTGTAAAATATGTAAGATATTTGTTATCTTAATTTCAAATGTTTCTGTACACCCTTTGTTCTTGAGGAGCCCCACATTAAATTGGTTGCTGTGGTTGTGTTGTTTTATATTGTTTGTTTCAACTTTATTTTGACTCTCAGAAGATGTCGATCTGAGATCGAGTCTTTTCTACGTACTTTTATTTATTTGTAACCTAACCATGATCAGAAATTGTTATTTGTACACATACGATCAATGTGGTTCTCTGTCCCGGTGACACTCATATTGCTCTATGTATTATGTTATGTGATAACATGCCACTACCAATCTCCAGTTGATTTAAAGCACAGAAGGCCACTAGTAACTTTCCATTTTGATTGCTAGTCCCGAGTCAATGTTTTCCCATGATCTCTGCGATGTTATCATTCTCAACCTTTAAACCAACACGATGGACACGCCCACATTCTTTTGAGTCCCATTTGATTGGAGACTCACGTGAAAGCCAAATATAGAGAAAATCCAAAACAAGTGTCATAAAAAAGACTCACCGTGAGGGACAAAAACTGACAGGGACGTCGAGGAGGCATACCAAAAAATACTTTAGCAGGCCTACACTGGAACAATGGAAAATGGCTCTAGCGCAGTCCAAAATATGAGTTTTAGAACTATCATTTGAGCATTTTAAGCACTCGTATTACAGAGCTAGAGAAACTGAAACAGAAAGTAGTTAGACAGATGAGTAGATCACTATCTTGAACTTTACTGCCAGACATAGCTAACAGAGGATGCCCTCAATACCTTGGAGGCTCGGCCAACTCGTTACCATCAATACTCGCTGCCAACCATGGCAGAAGCTAACTGTGTTATTACTGACCTTACTTACGGCAAGGCTCCAGTAAAAGATGGAGTCTCAATAGAGGTCATCAGGAGTGGAACATACATGCTTGCCCCACAGATCCACCAGTTGATAACATTATGCTGGCATGAAGGGCACGTCCCACATGATTTTAAAGATTCGAGCATCATAACTGTACACAAGAACAAGGGGCACCGGAGTGACTGCAACAACTACAGAGGAATTTCGCTTCAGTGTACCGCTGGATGATATTGTTCTGCATAGACTCCAGGTTCTAGGAGACCAGATTTACCCAGAGTCACCTTGCGGTTTTCGTAGGAATAGGTCTACTATATATATGATATTCTCATTAAACAGTTTTAAAAGAAATGCCGAGAACAAAAGCAACCATTGCATATCGCCTTCATTGATCTCACGAAGTTATTCAACTTGTCAGCCGTGTGGGTCTGTTCAAAGCGCTCAGGAGGATTGGTTGTCCACCGATTCTTCTGAGCATTATCGAGTCGTTCTATACTGGCATGAATGGTACTATCAGCTTTGACGGTGCGTCCTCAGAGGAGTTCACAATCAAGTGTGGAGTAAAACAAGGCTGTGTACTTGCTTCAACCCTCTTCGCCATATATTTCTCAATCATCTTGCATTTTCTGATGCCTGTTGTGAGTTTGGACTAACAATCAGCAAAAGGAAAACACGGGTTATGATCCAGGGTGCAAACAAGGAATCAGTAATATCCATTGATGATGAGGATCTCGAGGTAGTAGATCACTTTACATACTTGAGATTCTCCGTCAATAATAGAGTATCCGTGGACCAAGATATCAATATCAGGATAGGCAAGGCAGAAACAATGAGTAGTTTAACAAAAATGGTCTGGGAGAACAAGACGCTCATTGTTTAAAAAAACACACACTTGTTTACCAAGTCTGTGTCCTCAGCACCCTTCTTTATGACAGTGAGTCATGATCTACCTACATGCACCAGGAGAGACGGCTAAACAGCTATCCCATGAGGAGACTGCACAAAATCCTGGGGGTTGGGTGGCAAGACAAGATCACCAGCGCTGAGGAGTTGGGGAGAAGAGTGCTCTCACAATCTTTACCATGTTGAGTCTTCGAAGGCTGCGATGGCTGGGACACACTCAGATGATGGATAATGGTAGAATGCCAAACGATCTTCTCTATGAGGAATTACAGTTGGTGAAAAGGTCTCGGGACCGGCCACTACTTCGGTAGAAGGATGTATGCAAGCAGGATATGAATGATGCAGGCATCGATTTGGAATCATGGGAACAGGACGCCATGGATCGTGTTACATGGAAGGTCAAGATTAAGCATGGAATACAGATAAAGACGATGCTGATTGTGGATAGGCTAAGGACACAGCGTTTGAGAAGACACGCCGCACCATGCGATGCCGCAAACGGTCCTTATTTTCCTTGCACACACTGTGGAAGACGCTTCTCTGCTCGAATTGGTCGTATGTCACATTCGTTATCGTCGTGGACTGTAGTTAATCCCTTTTTTCAAAGCTTAACTTACTATCGTCTGACAAGACGGAACGAGTCAATGAATGGCACACATTGTACGAATACAGACTTATTAAAGATCTATTGAATATGTACTAAAGGCCTGGAATAATTTTAAAATATAATTGATGCGTGATGGAAGCAAAAATATAGCAGGCTCAGGATATGTGTTGTAAACGTATAGTAATATCTCGAAGACTTCCAAAATATATGCTGCCACAAGAAGTACTCTTTATCATCAACCAATCATTAGAAACATGTTCAGCTCCATGTAGAGCACAGGTTTTCAACATCTACACACCAAGCCATCAAAAGTTGACCTGCCCATTACTATTGAAGTTTCTGTGGCTGAAGATTTTTAATATAATGGGGTAGTCAGCCCCGTATTCAGACCACCTTTACTTGCCTCTTTCGGCATCCTCGGAGGGTTACAATGTTAGTATTCGTTGCTCCGCTTTCGGATCCTGGTAATATTCCGACGACTCTTCTAAATAATACGAGCGTACAACAGAAACTTCTCGATGATGTTGCTAATGTTCCCGTTGCTTGAAGGATCCTTGTCACACGACCATTGGGAAGTGGGGAACGTAGTTTCTCAAAGTTCAAACTTATAACAATCTTACATACGCTCAATAATGTCGTAAAAGAAAATTGTTGGCTATATCAATTGAACATAACCAAGCTGTTGCACTTGATGGGATTGAATAATTGGTGACAACACTTCCCTAGGAAAAGACAAGCAGGGCCAGATTATAATGTACTCCTAAAGGCTATGTCACTTTTGGCGCAGGCACACGCTTTACTATGTCAAAATTATTTGTGAGCCAAAATATATTATTTAGTATTTCTTCTTCTGTCATTGCATTGATGAATCTATGGATGTCAAAAGAAATTAAAACCACCATCAAAATAAAGATCTTCAACTCGAACGTAATATCCGTTATATTATATGGCTCTGAAACATGGAGAACAACACAGGTACTTATGGAAAAGGTACAGACTTCCGTAAATGGTTGCCTGCACAAAATACAAGGGAGGGAATAGTACGACAAGATCACTAACGTGGAACTGATGGGAAAAACTGGAGAAATACCAGTGGAGCATGGGATTACGGAGAAGACGATGGCTTTGGATAGGCCATACATTACGGAAATCAGTTGATAACATTACCAGACAAGCTCTGTTCTGGAATCCACAGGGCAAGAGAAGTAGATGAAGACTAAGACACTCATAGAAGCAGAAAATGAAAGCAAAAGTATAAAGACAGCAAACAGAACGTGTGTAGAATTGGCTCAGATAGTTCACGATAACAAGACTTGGCGAGTATTTGTTGAGGACCTATGCTCCACATGGAACTGATAGGTCTTTGATTGATTGATTTTTTTCTTTTTCTTCTCCTTTTTTTCATTGTTCTTCTTCTTTTTCCTTTTTTTCGTATGCTGTCAGACGTCAACCTGAATTTGTTCAAAGATAGCAGCGGTCATCCGGAGGCTGTCGACACTGCCAATGAGCATGTCTAGTGTTGGCACTGGTGATGGCCACATGGTCCTCGTATGTCGGGCAATTTTGCAGCAGATGTTCAGGGAATTTGAGAATGATAATACACAATTTGTGTTTCTCCTATTCTTGCAATTTAAAATACATTTATAATTTCAAGTTGTGTGCTCGTCAGCCATTTGACAAAACATCACTTTTTAATTTCTTTTTTAAACGAGGCTGTTTGTTGTTTTATTTTTGTTTTTTTGGAGGGAATGTTCCTTTTTTGCTTTATGTGGGGAGGCGGGGGGGGGGGGGGAGGTAAGGTTGCAAGTACTTAGCCTTGACTAGGATCTTGGCCTTTTGTAATCCAATCATTTACAATCAATAAACAATCAAGAAGATCACTAGATACCACTAAGATGTGGTCAAACAAAAGAAGTTAGAAAATATAAAAAGGCAAATTAAGAATGAGCCACGCAAATGCTTTTATAGTCAAGCGAACAAAACATTCCTTTTTGGGAAGCGAATTACGAAAATTGCTTTAGCCGCAGGTGCCTTTATCTAACTAACGAACATCTGGAAATCAAAATCACTGAGCACACACCAAGGTCAGGTTGTTTAACTCCAACGTATTACCAATACTGACCTATGGATGTGAATGCTGAAAAATAACAAAGGCATTGGAAAAGAGGTAAAAATGCATTTGAGAATACGTATCTTAGAAAACTGTTCAACATTGGTTGGGAGAGAAATACATAACCAACAAAACAATTAGAAAAGTCACAAATCAACAAAATGTTTTATCTCAACATGAAAAAACGGTGGACACAACATCTGGCATGTTCTTAGAATAGGCAGCAACAGACTCCCTTCACAAGTGATCATGTGGTCATCATCTGGCAGCAGGAACAGAGGAAGATCGATAGAAACTCTTCACAGAACAATCGTCAGAAAAGGCAGCACACGGGCTTGGGCAACATTCATGGACTGAAATGTGGCGTCCCACAGATCAAACTGGAGAGAACCTGCTTTTGCCTTATGTGCCGTGTTTGGCACTGGAAGAATATTGATTAATAGATTGACTGATTGATTAATTGATTGATTGATTGATAACGAAAAGTGGAGGACGTTTTGACAACATGTAAAATAAAACTAGATATAGACAAAGGCCGACAGAGAATATCCTGGCCTGTTCAACATCACATCATTCAAGAGTCAACGACAGAGAATATGCTGGCCTGTTCAGGTTGATCATCACATCATTGTTCTTCTTCTTCTTCATCGTACGCAGTCAGACATCAACCTTTATTTTTTCGAAAAAAGCAGCGGTCATCCTGAGGCTGTCGACACTGCCATAGAGCTTGTCTAGTGTTGCCACTGGTGATGGCCATATCTGCTCTCTCTGATCCTCGTATGTCGGGCAGTTTTGCAGCAAATGCTCAGCGGTCATTTTCCCGGTACCACACGGGCATTTGTCGGTGCCACCTATCTTCAATTTGTTGAATAGGTGGTACCTCAGTCTATTGTGGCCCGTGCGAAGTCTGAAGACTACGACCTGCTCTCTTCTGTTCAACTGGTAATAGGCATCGTTTGTGGTGTAGCCGGTATGTTCGGTTTCCCCTTTGGTCATGTATCTAGCTCTAATAAGCCGTTTTGACTCTTCGTATGTCATACTAGTATCTGGTTGTGGTAGTTTTGCACCTTCTTTTGCCAGTCTGTCTGCCTCCTCGTTGCCTTGGATGTTGCAGTGAGATGGAACCCACTGCACCACTACCCTTTTTGGTGCGGACTGCTGGCATAGTTGACAGAGTACTGCTCTTAAATCATTTAGTTCAGTATTGTTCTGGCTTTTTAGTGCTGTGACTACGGCCAGAGCATCTGTAAGCAGGACTATGTGGTTTTCATTCCTTTTACCTGTCACCATTTCTTCCACTGCCGCCCTCAGTGCCTCTGCCTCCGCTCTGAAATTGCTTGTGTATTTTCCAGTAGCAAATGACAGTGTTATTTTTCTGCCATTTGGTAGGTTCAGAAATGCTCCTGCCACTCCGTTCTGTGTTGTATTTGTTACGGAACCGTCGGTGTATGCATGGGTCCAGTCCATGCTTGGGTAGTTTTCCGTTATGTAACTCAGGGTAGTATCTCTTCTTTCTTTTTCAGACTGGCAGTTTTTGTTTCCAATACCTGGTATATTTTCTACCACCTCTGGAAATATATGTTGCCTCCAGGTAGGTTTTCGTACAGTAGGGATGGGCTTTGGTTTAAGTGCGTTCATGGCAAAACATACTGATCAGACATGTTAGTCAGGGTCAGGTAAAAACATACTGATCAGTCAGACATGTTAGTCAGGGTCAGGAAAAATATGTTGATCAGACATGTCATTCAGGGTCCGGCAAAACATACTGATCAGACATGTTAGTCAGGGTCAGGCAAAATATACTAAGCCAAGTCCCCCGCCTCCACTTCCTCGCAGTTCTCCCTGGAAACGAGCTGTTCTTCTTAGCAGTCTGGTAAACGATAGGGATGATCTACGAGATCCCCGTAGTTGTGAGCGACACGAAGATGAAGTCAAGCATAGCCCAACCGTCTAGATGACCCCGACCACATTCATCAACACGCTCGGAATGTGAGGAAAGGTACTGCAACCCACCGCCCCTTTTCAGGGGGCACAAAAGAGTAAACTTCCTCATTGTGGACACTCACAACAACAACAACAACACATTTCACACAAGCTACAGCAGATTGAGACCGGATCTATCCAACAAACCAAACATTGAAACTACGATGAATGTTTCTGCGATATTGACAAAATGACAAATGTTCTGCTAGAAATGTGTCCAACATAGAAAGCACATATTGCCACCAGCAGTGCCATTCGTGTACAGACTACCAATGGCCTCAGACTAACTACTTCTTTCTTTAGATATATTCCAGTTAACGTCGGAAAGCGTAGAAAGACTAATTATTTGCAGAAGACAACTCTAGTGGTTTAGACGCGTCGAGTGGGCTCCATCGTCGAGTACTTCATGAAATCGTTGTCAGAAAGTACACGCACCTTCATCATAAACATTCATTTGACCTCGTATGTTGTCATTTGGCCACTGGTCGGAGCATTTTGAAGATTCGTGTTCACGTTTGCAAGACACATACACTTATTTCTACGTCGGGTTAAGGATATTTGTGTTTCTTTTTGTAATGTTATTTTTTGTACTGTTATTTTTAGCAATGTTATTTTTTGCAATGTTATTGTTTGTAATGTTATTTTTTGCAATGTTCTTTTTTGTAATGTTATTGTTTGTAATGTTATTTGCAATATTATTTTTTGTATGGTTATTTGCAATATTATTTTTTGTAATGTTTTTTGCAATATCTTTTTTTGTAATGTTATTTTTCTTGATAACTTCATCTCAGTGTATAGGGGCTAAAAGGTAGGAGCCCATAGGCCGCTGGATCAATAGCCATCTCAGTGTATAGGGGCTAAAAGGTAGGAGCCCATAGGCCGCTGGATCAATAGCCATCTCAGTGTATAGGGGCTAAAAGGTAGGAGCCCATAGGCCGCTGGATCAATAGCCATCTCAGTGTATTCTTTTTCTTCTTCAACATTCGTCCTGAAAAGAACATTTGTAACATTTTTGCGTAATTTACAGCGAGGCTGTGATATATGTGCATTTCGGTCCGACACATCCGATTTCAGCACTTCATTTTTAGTACTTGGTTTGCCTTCCCTCTTCGATCCCTAATCTGCAGGGCCGCCAGTTGGAGTCGGAATAGGACCTTGGTCAGTTATGGGTCACTGGCCCCGATGCAAGTAGCCAGCTATGAACTGCTGTCAGCTCATTCACCGCTGCCTCTACGGCCTCGTGTCGTTAACTGTATCTGTTCGCAGTGGTGGGAGCATTGGAAAGTCAAGGCACTTACTTACCCGCCAGAGTGATAGTTTGCTTTCACTCCACCGCGAAGTATCATGGCTGTAATCACAACGTACGATGATGATGTGAGAGATTTGTGTCTCTGAATAACGCGTGTGAAGTTATTTTTAGCCGCTGCCGAATTGGAACAACTATTTTACCCCCAGGTTTAAGAAACCCTTGATCAGTCACTCGTTGGGTTAATTAAGTGTACATCGAAAGAACGGTTTACTGTTATTCTGGTTTGTATTTCAGCCCCCACCACATCTGTGATTCGTGAGGTCTATCAAGAATCAATAAAGGGGGAGCAAAAGATAGGTTACTTGCGCAGTCATAGAATGTTTCATTTCTTGCTTCAGTGTAGTCCTAATGATGTGCTGATCTCACACGCCGTACGTTGTCAGATTTCACCGCTATAAGCCCTTTCCCGTTTGTATGTCAGGTTATCTTACTGAGAACGAATGACACGTTTAATTCACCCCGCTATACATTATGTCGCCAGAGGCGTATCTACTGAAAATAGTGCAAATAGCAAGTGCTGAAATTGCGCCCCTGTTCAAATTTATGGCGCCCATCTTTTCGATAGCTTTAATGTAATAGCGGATTTAAAAAACAAGTCAAGCTAGTTAACAACTAGAATTAAGGCATTACGTGAAAGTTACAACGGCGCCACGCTTGTTTTCATAGGTACACACTGCTTTTTAATGTGATCAAAATTATTTTGTCACTTTTTTCTCTTACTACACTCATCAGAGTTGGATTACAGAATATGTCTTCACCTCTGAAGGCTCTCAAATTCGGAACTGTTAGCTCTGGTTTGCTGAATGATCCATCACAGTTGACGATGGAAACTGTGGTGGATTCTTGTCAAGGTTTCACTTGGCTTCTGCATTGCCTACTCAATCTGTAACTGGTGGATTCTTGTCAAGGTTTCACTTGGCTTCTGCATTGCCTACTCAATCTGTAACTGTGGTGGATTCTTGTCAAGGTTTCACTTGGCTTCTGCATTGCCTCCTCAATCTGTAACTGAAGTTTCGTGTCAATTAGTCCTCCGCTTTCAGCCACATTTTTTTTTCTCCATTTCTTTCCCCTACGTGAACCACTTCTGGTGATTTTTGGCTCTTAGTTATTTCTCATTTTTAGCTCGATCAGTATCACTATATACAAATGTGAACAACTGCAAATGTTTTATAGCAAATTAATTTCATGGTATTGAAAATGCACGTTTCAAGAGACGATATTGTGCAATTAATGTTCAGGTGTTTTTTTCGTATTAGGTGCATTCCATGTGGGGATAAACAATTGAAAATTACAAAAGTTAAATGCTTTATTAAAAAACTATATTATCGCAGTAATTTGTATTAAGAACGCACTGGTGTAATGTATGTCTTCTGTAGAATATCTACAAGTTTAAATTGACAGCGCAGAATCCACATTAAATAAATAAGCATAGAATATACGCTGATATAATCTATACCATGAACCTAGAATCAAAAGAGGAACTACTGAACCGAAAATTAAATAATACGAGGATGGCGTGTCCTACTTTAATGACAAAACTGCTCAATCGCGCCACACCCGCGCGTGCCATACATGTCATATAGAATCAAGATGCTGAGCAGTGCACGAGTTGTAGCGGTCAGCAACCAAAGGCTGGCTGCTAGCGTTAGAACCAGCGACCAAGAGCTGACAAAACCCTTTTACACCTCCACGTGGTGATCCTGGACAACAGACTGCAGCAGGACAGACTGGCTGAGGAGAATAAAAGGAAGGCTAACCCTTTTCTCAACAATGCCATTCAGAAGTCGGATGTGTCGGACCGAAAGGTGCAAATATCGCAGTCAAGCTGTAAACTACAGCACAGCGCATTCGGTTCCTTGAACTACATCATGCAACTTGGAAAGCCCTTTTCAGGACGTGGTATCGGAAGTTTGAGAACGAACGACGAAGAAGACGAATATTCTAGATACACCCCTGGGGACGCGTCAAGCGACTGTGCAGGTTTGTTCTTGAGGCTGCCATCTTAACCATGCAAGTAAAGTGACAGAGAGACCACCTGTGTCAGCGGTCGTATATGCCTTGACATGTTTACTGTTGGCAGCCCAACTTCAATCTAGGCCTGGGATCGAAGATGCAACTGTCAACTGATAGCTGGCTACATACATCCGGGTCTGTGACATGTCTCTGACCAACACCATATTTACACATTACTGATCAAGACCATATTTACACCTTACTGACCAAGACCATATTTACACATTACTGAACATGGTCATATTTACACATTACTGACCAAGACGATATTTACACATTACTGATCAAGACCACATTTACACATTACTGATCAAGACCATATTTACACATTAATGACCACCATATTTAGACATTACTGATCAAGACCATATTTACACATTCCTTACCAAGACCATATTTACACATTACTGACCAACACCATATTTACACATTACTGATCAAGACCATATTTACACATTACTGACGGGTGACCAAGACCATGTTTACACATTACTGAACATGATCATATTTACACATTACTGACGGGTGACCAAGACCATGTTTACACATTACTGAACATGATCATATTTACACATTACTGACGGGTGACCAAGACCATGTTTACACATTACTGAACATGATCATATTTACATATTACTGACGGGTGACCAAGACCATGTTTACAAATTACTGAACATGATCATATTTACACATTACTGACCAAGACCGAATCAACTCTGGACGGATTCCGTATCACACCCGCCATGTTTTCAACGGTTTGCTGAGGAAACTATGAGTCGCCTGGGATGAAGATATCTTGTCATATACTGCAGTAAGCCGCAACCTTTATCAGGCAGGGTGGCCAGTTTCCTTCCTTGTTATTTTACACCTTCCCCCAACTCATACGTCAGGTACCCATTTACGGTTGAGTCGACTTGAGGAGCGTTCGTACAAAGCACGAACCACGGCCCGGATTTGCATTCTGTCCGTCCGTGAATTCGATCCTTGGCACGCTGTAATCTCAGTCTAGCAAGCCAGCTCAGTCGACTAGGCTACATGTAGATTGTAAAAGTTATGTCATTATCGTTGTGTTGCGTAATAGATGCTGAGAACTGTTATACATCCCCGCCTATATAAAAAAACAAAAGATCCCTTCACGCCATGCGGCGCATAGGAAATACGGTTCTAGGCCCATATTATTTTGTAACCCACGGCACTTAGACACCCCACCTATAGATTATGTAACAATGAATCTAGCAAATGTCATTATGTCTGTGGATGGCCACGTTTGTGTATCATTGGTGTTAAGGGGGTCGCAACTAGCTACATATTCAGAACCGCTACCAAACAAAATCACGATAGGATATTGTTTGAATGAATGCATTTGCTGTCTCTAAATGATACCATTTGTCGTTATCGGCAGGCCAGTTGATAATACCTTAGTCTGGCGTGCTTATGAGATTTTCGTATTCACACACATTCGCAAAATTAACTAAATATTATGTGCTGTGCAATGAGATGGAGGGGCGAAAAACAAAAACCATGAAAACTCTAAATAGCCTGGTTGTCGACTGTGCCAATACTGTTCGAAAATTATCACTGTCATAAGTGGTTTAGTATTTTACAAAAACAATGCCCACGCAAACAGGAAACCTTTGTTCTGCTCTACCTCTACCGCGTACATTAAGTTCAAGAGCACTACTTCAAAGTCTCAGAGTTATAGAAACACTTGATATTTATCAGCAAGCAGAATTACTTACGAATATAGAAGACGACTGAGAAAATAAAAAAGAGAAAGAATTCATCATATATAATGTTAAATGACCAAACCAAACAATAAGCATAGACTTGTAGCACATAGCATGAAATTAAGGAAAAATAGACAAGAAAATAAAAATTAACCCTAATGAGGGAAACTAGAAATATAACCAGACAAGTTCTGAATTGACACCCACCGGGGAAAAGTAGAGTATGGAAGTCAAAACTCCAAACCAAGAGAAGTATTTCGAAGTGTAGAAGAAAACCAAGGCAAATAGTCTTAAACATGGAATTCAAGAAGACGCCCACTTTGGAATAGCTGAAGAGTAACAAGTATGTATATGTTATTATGACATTAACAGAAAATCAAATGCCGCTAAGAATCCCAACTACAGCTGTGACAAAGTATGTGATTACTTGAGTTAAGGCCTGCGTCGATAGTCAACAAGGAATAATGACACAAAGATAAGATGGCGGTAAACAGTTTGCTATGTGTAATGAGAAATATAATACTCAAAAACATTTGCAAATGTGAAACAGTATATGGCAAGAAAAGTAAAGAAAGACTGACAGACAAGGTAAAATAAAATTGACAAGCTGGCTGCAGTAGAATTTATCAGCAGAATTAAACATCAATTGATGGAAATATGAAGAGATAACATACATCTTGAAGTACGACATTGGGAGATAGTGAATTATTGATACCGTTTGTTGTATGAAACGAATTAAGGTCTTCAAAAAGTTAATACACATCTTAACTTAACTGAACGTCTTTAGTTAGTTAGTCGTCGGATCATCTTCATTGCACTCGGGTCATAAGCACTCAGATCTCATCCTTAGTATGTCTGCCAGCAAGTGATGACTGACCGTTCCTGTCCTGTGCTGGTTAACCAGACGTCTTTGGATCTCCGTGTGGTGTTCCTTCCTCGCACCTATCGTTTCACACTCAATTCAACCAGTCGCGCCAAGGACATAGAGTCTGGATCAACTTCCGAATCTTCCTTCCAGCCGATTTCCCAAACGACATTTAGGATATCGGCTCGACCGATTGACCTCCCGCCCACCAATATTGCTGTACTCCCCAACCTATCAGCTCTCTCGTTCCCTTCGACACCTGCATGCCCCGGAACGAGTATGAAGATGACTCTCTGAAACCTTAACCGACCTACCGATTCCAACCACTGGCGCAGCGCGCAACCTGATTCCACCTTTCTGATCATCATAATTGAATCACTGAGTGTGCACACACATGGTGGCACTCATTGATTAACTTAACATCTGTATACTGGTTTAGAAGACTATATAGTCTGTATACATCCAGTTCATACTTAAAAAAGAATAAACTGGTAACCCAAAGCATTACTGCCGTAGGGGTTTGAGTTGTTTAGCGATCTCACATTTCAAAGGCTCGGTTTAAGAGGTTTATAACTTTTCATACACACACATTAACAGGCGCCCTCAAGGTGAGACCGTTTCATTGCACTTTGGTTGGGGTTGACCACTGAGATCGCCTTAACTATCATAGTACATACAGTCGCACATATGCATCCAAGCACTGCTTAATACGTCCTGATATCATCTAAAAGACTACGGTCTGGTGTGGAAAGTGCGTGCCTCCGCCAGTAGAATACAGAAAAGCAAACCTTTTTCTAAAAAAAACACAACAGTTTCTTGTAGTGTGATTACCCGATGTGCATGTCCATCTTAATAGACTCAAACACTAGAGCAAAGTAGACCCGCAGCCTGTTAGGCGCCATCTATGCTGATCTTTACAAACCACCTAACCATGACCGGTGCTATGCAACATCACACAGTTAGTCGCCTCTTACGAAATGCTCTCTGTGAGGCAGTGGTGCTATCCTTATCTTTCTCATACACAAAGACCCTGGCAGACCACCCTGGATCTACTGCTACGTATACCCGGGTGTGTTCAAATGGTTCAAGCAACGAATTAATTTACATCATAAACGCTGAAATGGTTCAAGCAACGAAATAATGTATATCCCAAACGCTGAAATGGTTCAAGCAACGAAATAATCGACATCTCAAACGCTGAAATGGTTCAAGCAACGAAATAATATATATCCCAATCACTGAAATGGTTCAAGCAACGAAATCATCTACATCTCAAGCGCTCAAATATTTCAAGTAACTAAATTCTCTGACAACGGCACAGCCTTCACCACCTTAGGAAAGATCTGCCGCCAAAAACTCAAAGAAGATTATGAAAACTTTGCCCGCTAACGTCTACTGAAGGCTGCTGAATATCGGCGTAGCATAAAATTAGCTACTCGTAACCTTGCTGAACACCGCCAAATCATTCCGTGCCTGAAAGCTTCCGATGGAACTCGCACATCAAAGCTGGTCATGGAGTCAATAATGAAAGCATACTATACCAGCCTGTTCAGATCATCAGAACCCCCTCCAATTGCTCTACTTTCCACTTTACCCCCTCTTCCAGACTTCTTGCCCTCATAAATTCGCCATGCTGTCGAGTCAATGACATCTGGAAAATCACCAAGTGAAGATGGCATCACTGCGGAGGTCATCCGTGCTTGCGGTGTACCCCTTTACCAAGTCGTAGTGCAACATTTTACACGTTATCTTCATTCGGGGGGAGGGGGAAATACTTGCTGCCTGGCACAACTTGAGGACAACACTCTTGCACAAGAAGGGAGACAAAGAGGATCTATAAAACTATCGTCCAATTACTCCCTCCCGGTCACTTACAAGCTGTTTACAAAATGCATCCGCACCACTCTCGAAGAATCGCAACCAGTCGAACAGGCAGACTTTCGACGTTCTTACAGCACAATGGACCTTATTTCAACCTGTTACCGCCTTATTGAAACAGCCCGAGAGTTCCAGACGCCCGTGATATTCACATTCATCGACTATAAAAAGGCTTTTGATTCGGTAGAAACACATTTTGTCTAGCGTTCACTGTTGGAACAAGGTGTCGATCCTGGTTACATCAGAGTTTTCACCAACAGTTATACAAACTGCATTACCACATTTCGTCCCTTCCAACGTCCAATTGTAGTACTATTCAAAAGGGTCTCCGCTAGAGAGATCCTATTTCACAGAACCTCTTCTCCGCACGTTTGGAATCAGTCATTAGCCGATGCAACTGGGACATCTATGGTATCCTTATTGACGGCTGACGCCTCAATCACCTTCGGTTTGCCGATGACATAGTACTTACAGAGTCCACAGCAGAAGCCAACCAAATGTTGCAGCTACTCGATGGAAAGGACAAGAAAGCGGGTCTTGAGATGAATGTCTCGAAGACTAAAGTGTTGGGCAATCGCTTCGCCACTTGTGACCCAGTCTTCCTTGGCGAGGTACGATTAGAGAATGTCAACGAAGAGATTTATCTTCGAAGGCTTCTCAATATGGAGAATAAACTGGAACCTGAATTAACAAGATGTCGTCGCGCGGGTTAGGCAGCCGTCTCGTCTATTAACACTATCCTGGACGGTTGCCATGACTAAGACCTACGAGCCTCTCTCGTCAATTGCACTGTGCTCTGTGCGATGTGATACGGTGCCGAGACGTGGACACTAACAAAAACCTGAAGGACAAATTGAGAGTTACCCAGGCCTCTCTTGAGAGACGCTTGGTTGGAATCACTCTCCGAAACCAACGTATGCAAGGTCTCCACGATTCTGACATAAGACGATTGTCTCTGATGAAGGATGCGGTAATCCATGCAGAGAAGGCAAAACATAGATGGGCAGGTCACATGTTGCGACGAAACCACGGTCAATGGAGCACAGCGACAGCAGTCTGGTAGCCCCGAGGTAAGAAGAGACCACGGGAAAGACCCCCAATGCGTTGGTCAGATTCCCTTTATGTACGCTGCAACATCCGAGATGCCTCTATAGAAGCACTTGCCACACACTGGATTTCCGTGGCCCGAGATAGGGTCCGCTGGAGATGAAGTTGGAACCCGCAGCTACGCTCAGGAACGGGTCATCAAGGTCAAGACTAAATTCTCAATATCTCAAACGCTCAAATAGTTCAAGCCACTAAGTCTTCTACATCTCAAAAGCTCAAATATTTCAAGCAACTAAATTCTCCATATATCAAGCTCTCAAATAGTTAAAACAACGAAATTATCTACATCTCAAACGGTCAAAAAAATACAGTTAAGAGTCACTTTCAGTTTTCAGATGAGTTGGGATTTTAAAAAAGCATTGTGGAAATATTCAACCAAATGCTCATAACGACTGATTGTTATGGCTAGTTACATCAACCAAGCACATGACAAACTCTTCAGCTGTAGCAAGTTAATCATGTTATAAGCACCGCAAACACCAATCAAATCTCTTGAATTTTGTAATGATTTGCACATGTGTCCTGGAAAACGAGACTAAACGATTCAACTTAACCAAGACACTTGCTATCACACATTGGAGAGCTGATAAACAAACTCTTCGGCAACTATACTTTGGATATGTACGACCAGTGATGGACTATATCCACTATAGGTACCAATAGCATCTCATCTATTGACCGGGTGCAGAACCAAGATTCAGACTACTTTGTGGGGGGATGAGATGAACACCCACAGCGGCGTGCGAGACAGGCCAACTTAGAACCGCTAGATAACAGGAGAAAGGGGCACTGGCTGAAGCGGTAGAGAGATATAAGAGACAAGAATATGGCCACCAAAAAAGGGTACAAATTGACACTTGAAAATAAAAGAAAAGACTGAAGCAAATGTCTGCACTGGAAATAGCAGAAGAGGAAAGCCATATTCACCATCTACCAGAGGAGAAAGAAACGGAAATAGGTTTTTTTTGGACCACCCTTTGGGAAAATCTCTGCCGGCCAGTCATTAAAACACACCTGATAAAAAAGGCGGACACCAAGATGACTACACCTACTATCCCGAAGACATGTGCCTTGGAGACAGTCTCTAACTACCAAGAATCGGCAATCCTGGTCTATTCGGATGGATCAGCATTTAAATCTACCTCGTTTGCAGGATATGTTATCCATATGAAATATTCATGAGTTTTGTGATTCATGCGGCGAAATGATGACGCAGGCGCAGAGGCTACGAGAACAGAAGTTGAGATATTTTTGCACTAACAGTTTGGCGAATTGAGGCTGATAGAGACTGTGATTTTTAGTGACTCCAAATCGGTTCTGGGGACGCAGAAGCACACCCCATACATAAAAAGGATATATTTTTGGCGGGGAAGGCGATCAACAACATTATCACTGCCCACGGGATCAATGTCACCTTACAGTGGATAGCTGGACTATTGCTACCAAGAAACGAGATAGCTGACATATTTGATAAAAATTGGAGCCTCCAAACAACAATGGGATAGATCCTGAAGTAACCACACAGTAAAACCAATTGTTAAGAATATTACCAGAGAAATATGGATGAACATGTGGGCGGTGGTAACAACGGGTCGCATTTAGCGAAATGTCACAACCAAAAACTAATGATGTTATAAATAAACTACATAGAAGAGATCAAGTCATCTTCCGAACAGGACATGACACAGTCAATAGCCACTTGACACGCATCAATCCCCAGCACATACCCTCGTGCAGCCATTGCTCTCATCCTGATGAAACAGTTAGACACCAACTCATTCAGTGCAAGGCGCTTGCGGACACGAGGACAAGCTTCTGACAAGTACTGCCGACAATTGTCAACTCACTGTACGAAGCAGTGAAAAAACTGAAGAAGGTACTGTATCTATATAAGAATGGCATTGGGCTGCCAAGAGCAGGATTGCTCAGCAACTATGGGATAACAACAACTCTCACTTTGCTCTTCCTTATATACACTCTCTCCCTCTCTCGCACTTTACACATTTGTATATACTGTTACTTTCTCTCTCTCACTCTCTCTCTCACTTTACACTTCCGAATATCTCTATCCATTTACTTCTCCTTATATACCCAAACTATCACCTTACTCATCCCTTATTCTCTCTCTCTCTTTCTATCTCTATCTCTCTCTCTCTCACACACACATACACACACACACACTTAACTATTCCTTATATACACTCTCTCACTTTATATAACTCATTGTATAACCCTTACTGTCTCTCTGTTATTCATTAACACTTAATCTCTCTCTCCGTTATTCATTAACCCTTAATTTCTCTCTCCGTTACACATTAACCCTTACTTTCTCTATGTTACACATTAACCCTTACTTTCCCTCTATATTACACATTAACCCTTACATTCTCTCTCCGTTACACATTAACCCTTACTTTCTCTCCGTTACACATTAACCCATTCTTTCTCTCTCCGTAACACATTAACCCTTACTTTCTCTCTCCGTTACACATTAACCTTACTTTCTCTCCGTTACACATTAACCCTTACTTTCCCTCTCCGTTACACATTCATCCTTACTTTCTCTCTCCGTTACACATTAACTCTTACTTTCTCTCTCCGTTACACATTAATTAACCCTTACTTTCTCTCTCCGTTACACATTAACCCTTACTTTCTCTCTCCGTTACACATTAACCCTTACTTTCTCTCTCTGTGGTGACTTGTCTCTAATGGGACTAGGTTAATGGGACCTTTTACTCTCAATTTAATGTACAATATCTAGCTTACTAATGACACTTTGACCGGTTACAGTTCATGTAGTTTAGCTCACTTCAACTGATGCACAATATTTAGAAATAGGACAAACAAACAAATATATTCTATATACATTTTCAAACATCTATTCTGGTTTTCTCGAAAGTTTTTAATTTAGTTATTGCAGATAGGTGTGAGTAAGTCTTTCCATTGCGCATCTTGGCTTTGTAAAAATAACTGATATCTCAAAAGCCATTATTAGTTCACATTTCATGTCTTGTTTCGAAAAGAACACAGAGCCAACATTACGGACAGTGTCTTGATCTGCGTGCAGTTAACCATTTTGATACCTTGGTGTACTCTGTTTTGAAATGACGTGTATAGTCTTTAATTTTTGTTTTAACAGAAAATGTCTGGAGTTAGCCTATCTCTCGTTATTACTTGCTGTTTTCACTCAAAACAACTGAGGGCTCCAAACGAAACTGTGAATTGAGAACACAGCATTGCTGAACCTGCTACATTCCGCCGCTGAACTACTTATATTAACGTTGCAACTTGTTTCTTGCAAACTTTGTTATGAGGAAACAATTTTTTTTTCAAATCCAAATTCCCTTCTATATTTCACACTTTGAAACACTGTCAAACTAATATTTACAATCGAACACTTTAACACTTCACAACATCTCTTTCATTAACGGGAACAATTACATAAGTTTAATAACCACAAAACTACCCCTCACAAAAACTAAACGAAAATTATATTTACTTATTACAGAACGCCAAGCCTTAGTATGTATCTTATTGCACGAAGGAACTAGTTAATCTAGTCCTCTACCCGGAGGGAATCGATAACACTCGAGCACTTCCGATGCCAGGGGGCGCAAATAGCTGGATATCGTCGAGTACTGTGACACAGATAGTGAAGAATACTAATGCTGCTTTTATCAATATTTTCATTTTATACTTTTATGTCCCGTGGAAATGTAACTCAAAATAGCTTAACTAAAATGTCTGTGGACTAGCCTAGTTCTACTAGTCCATTGACGGTACGCCACTGCTTACATTCTCACTCAGTTAGACATTGACCCTCACTTTCTCTCTCTCCGTTATACCTTAACCCTCACTGTCTCTCTCCTTTATACATTAACCCTCACTTTCTCTCACCGTACTTAAATTTGAAAGTTCCTAAATTACAACTTTTTTTTTTTTTTTTAATTGTCATAAATGCTGTTATACTCTCTAACGAGAATTTTACTTGTTTCTAAAATGTTGTGGCCAGAAGTCAAAACATCCGGGAGTGAATGAGATAATAGTTTTAATAATACTTGCCCATCGCAAGCGAAGAGCGCGACAGCATTAGACATGTTTATACAGATGTGACCATATATGGATGTACAGTCCGATCTGAACGTGACAAACTCTACCGCATGTAGGACACACGTGGCCAGTGTTAATACTTGAGTCATCGTGGATTCTGTCCTTTCGTGCAGCTCGCTTTTTTTGGGCCACAGGAGTGGTTATCTGCTCAGCGTTGCCAGCACCTACAGTGCGTAGGTTGATCGGTTCGGAGCAAGCAGCTGCCAGGCAGCGATATCAATGAAGAAAATGGTGAAAAAACCTTTGAGAGCGTCTTTGTATCGTTTCTCCCCATATGCAAGCGCTGTCTTGTACTTAGGTCCCCATACAACAGTTGTTCAAAGAGACGCTCATTTTACACGCGAACAACGTGCCCAGTCCATCCGATCAGGGCTCTAAGCAGCACCGTATTGATGCCAGAGAGTCTGGCCCTGCTGAAGGATGTTAGTTGTATACAGACTTTGTAGAGCCTTCTGAACCAGTAAAATTGAGTTAAGTTAAGACCACAGAGTTGAGCACTCAATTCTACCAGCCGATGCAGAGCAGCTCGCAGAGACAGTTTGCTCAGAAACGGTTGAGTTTTTCTGGCATCCCTGACCATATTTCTAATGCTTCTAATTAAGGATGGATAGAACAACAGCACGATACACCTTAATCTTAGTCGTAGCACTGATTTCTTGCCGATACTAAACATTTGCTGGTAGTCTTCGAAAAGCAGCACTTGCATTGGAAAACAAGTTGTTGGATCTCCATTTTCTGGTGAGGGTACTACCAAAGTAGGTAAAGCTATCAACTGCTTGTAAAGCGATGACCCTGTACAGGGATGTTTGGCGTGTGGTAGAGGCTTCTCAGACGCAGGTAGAAAAACTTGCTGACCGTAAGACTTGCTGACCGTACGACTTGCTGACCGTAAGACTTGCTGACCGTAAGACTTGGTAACCATAAGACTTGCTGATCGTACGACTTGCTGATCGTAAGACTTGCTGACCGTAAGACTTGCTGACCGTAGGACTCGGCAACCATAAGACTTTGCTGATCGTACGACTTGCCGACCGTAAGACTTGCTGACCGTAAGACTTGCTGACCGTAAGACTTGCTGACCGTAAGACTTGCTGATCGTACGACTTGCTGACCGTACGACTTGCTGACCGTAAGACTTGCTGACCGTAAGACCAAAGTTAGTTCACGCAACTGAAAACTCATCCATGATTGTCTGCATGTCATGTTCTGAGCACCCTGTTAATGGCGCAGACTTCGCAAAGAGATCCAAGATGGTTGCTTCTTTCACATTTGTGAGGGACCTTAGGTGCCTGAGAGTGAACAGCTGCTCATCTGTCCTGTATCTGAGATGCACGCCAGTGGCACAGCCCCATGTAGGGTCGGAAAACATGCTTGCAAAATACAATGCTAAAGAACGTTGGAGAATGGGATGGGGATGGGGGATTAGGACACCACATGGCTCTGTTTGACCCAATTTATGAAGGCAGAATCTGCGAACAACTCGTCACCATTCAGTGCACGAGATGACATGCAGTAATACAGCCTCATACATAAACTCCCTCTCACTACTAGCCTCGCATTTACCAGCCCTCTCAATACTACCCTCCCTCATATCCGCCTTCTCACTACTACCCTCCCTCATAACTCCCTATCACTACTACCCTCCCTTACACACTCTCTCTCACTTTTACTCTCCTTACACACTCTCTCTCACTACTACCCTCCCTCATACACTCCCTCTCACTACTACCCTCCCTAATACACTCTCTCTCACTACTACCCTCCCTAATACACTCCCTCTCACTACTACCCTCCCTCATACACTCTCTTCACTAATACCCTCCCTTGCACACTCTCTCTCACTTTTACTCTCTTTACACACTCTCTCTCACTACTACCCTCCCTAATACACGCTCTCTCACTACTACCATCCCTAATACACTCCCTCTCACTACTACCCTACCTCATACACTCTCTTCACTACTACCCTCCCTTACACACACTCTCTCACTACTACCCTCCCTTACACACTTTCTCTCACTACTACCCTCCCTTATACACTCCCTCTCACTACATACCCTCCACTGTATACTCACTCTCACTACTACCCTCCCTTACCCACTTTCTCTCACTACTAACCTCCCTTATACACTCCATCTCACTACTACCCTCTCACTACTACCCTCCACTGTATACTCTCTCTCACTACTACTCTCTCCTATACACTCCCTCTCGCTGTTACTCCTTCTTGTACCAACTTACCATGTATTCTCCATGTACACACTCCGTCCATTTCACGTTTTGCACTCCGTCTCACCTGAACAACTCTCGCGCATCATGCCCCCCCACCCCTCTCATTTGTATTCCTGTTGTAAGCCACTCTTTATGCTTAACTCTCCTTGTACGCACCTTTCGCTCACTTTCATTTCCCTTAGTACCTCCTTCACGCTTTTATTCTTCCTTACAAACTCCCTTGCATTTCAATTTACCTCTATACAGTACCTTATTATTTAATTTCTCTCCGACTCTTACTCTGTTTCGCCTCTTGCTCTGTTACTCTGTTTCGCCTCTTGCTCTGTTACTCTGTTTCGTCTCTTGCTCTGTTACTCTGTTTCGCCTCTTGCTCTGTTACTCTGTTTCGCCTCTTGCTCTGTTACTCTGTTTCGCCTCTTGCTATGTTACTCTGTTTCGTCTCTTGCTCTGTTACTCTGTTTCGCCTCTTGCTCTGTTACTCTGTTTCGCCTCTTGCTCTGTTTCGCCTCTTGCTCTGTTACTCTGGTTCGCCTCTTGCTCTGTTTCCCCTCTTGCTCTGTTACTCTGGTTCGCCTCTTGCTCTGTTACTCTGGTTCGCCTCTTGCTCTGTTTCCCCTCTTGCTCTGTTACTCTGTTTCGTCTCTTGCTCTGTTACTCTGTTTCGCCTCTTGCTCTGTTACTCTGTTTCGCCTCTTGCTCTGTTACTCTGTTTCGCCTCTTGCTCTGTTACTCTGTTTCGTCTCTTGCTCTGTTACTCTGTTTCGCCTCTTGCTCTGTTACTCTGTTTCGCCTCTTGCTCTGTTTCGCCTCTTGCTCTGTTACTCTGGTTCGCCTCTTGCTCTGTTTCCCCTCTTGCTCTGTTACTCTGGTTCGCCTCTTGCTCTGTTACTCTGGTTCGCCTCTTGCTCTGTTACTCTGGTTCGCCTCTTGCTATGTTTCGCCTCTTGCTCTGTTACTCTGGTTCGCCTCTTGCTCTGTTTCGCCTCTTGCTCTGTTACTCTGATTCGCCTCTTGCTCTGTTTCGCCTCTTGCTCTGTTACTCTGGTTCGCCTCTTTCTCTGTTTCGCCTCTTGCTCTGTTACTCTGTTTCGCCTCTTGCTCTGTTACTCTAGTTCGCCTCTTGCTCTGTTTCGCCTCTTGCTCTGTTACTCTGGTTCGCCTCTTGCTCTTTTTCGCCTCTTGCTCTGTTACTCAGTTTAGCCTCTTGCTCTGTTACTCCGGTTCGCCTCTTGCTCTGTTTCGCCTCTTGCTCTGTTACTCTGGTTCGCCTCTTGCTCTGTTTCGCCTCTTGCTCTGTTACTCTTGTTCGCCTCTTGCTCTGTTACTCTGGTTCGCCTCTTGCTCTGTTACTCTGGTTCGCCTCTTGCTCTGTTACTCTGTTTCGCCTCTTGCTCTATTACTTTGTTTCGCCTCTTGCTCTGTTACTCTGATTCGCCTCTTGCTCTGTTACTCTGTTTCGCCTCTTTCTCTGTTACTCTGGTTCGCCTCTTGCTCTGTTACTCTGGTTCGCCTCTTGCTCTGTTTCGCCTCTTGCTCTGTTACTCTGTTTCGCTTCTTACTCTGTTACTCTATTGTATCTCGTCAACCCTAATTATGTATCTGTTTGTCTGTTAATCTATTTTATCTGATAAACTGTAGTTACTAATCTCTCTCTTACTCTATTTTATCTCGTAAACTCTAATTATGTATCTCCTCTTTCATTCTATTTTATCTCGCAAACTCTAATTAATATACCTCTATTTTATCTCGCAAACTCTAATTATGTATCTCCTCCTTCATTCTATTTTATCTCACAAACTCTAATTAATGTACCTCTATTTTATCTCGGAAACTAATTAATGTATCTCTATTTTATCTCGCAAACTCAAATTAATGTACCTCTATTTTATCTCGCACACTCTAATTATGTATCTCCTCTTTCATTCTATTTTATCTTGGAAACTAATTAATGTATCTCTATTTTATCTCACAAACTCTAATTATGTATCTCCTCTTTCATTATATTTTATCTCGCAAACTCTAATTAATGTACCTCTATTTTATCTCGCAAAATCCTAATTATGTATCTCCTCTTTCATTATATTTTATCTCGGAAACTAATTAATGTATCTCTATTTTATCTCGCAAACTCTAATTATGTATCTCCTCTTTCACTCCATTTTATCTTGTAAACTCTTATTACGATTGGCATTTATTAAATCGCCCATGAGGCAAACACAGAACAGGAAAGTACCAACGAATTGCTCTTTGCAGATGACCAGTGTTTGATCCACTCCAATAAACGAAACTTACAAAGTCATATTGACTCACACTACTTAAACTGTCAAAAGTACGAAATGAATATCAATACATCAAAAATAGAGGCAATGAATATAGGTAGAAATTACACCACACTTGATTTTTATGTGTATGAAACAAAAGTAAAGTAGGTATAAGTATTTAGGTATTTGGAAGCTGTTTTTACTGAGGATGACAGACTCGACAAAGAGATAGACAAGAGTGCAGAGGACAAACGCTGTTACGTACCAGCTGTCTCCACTACTAAGACACCCCAAGATTTCCCTCCAAGCAAAATAGTAGATGATAAATAGTATGTTCATCTCAACCCTGTGCTACCAGTGCCAGACATGAGCTTTGAATTAGGCACAGGAACGAAAGTTAGCCACCTGCGAAATGCGGTGCCTTCGAAATTTCACTAACAACACCAGAAGAGACAGGACATGAGTATTCGGGAGAAGGTTGGAACAATTCCCTGCTTACAGTACATCGAACAACAGAGAAAGAATTAGTTTGGTCACATTGTGATAATACAACCAGGCCACATTGTTCGTGCAACCTTCTACAGGAGAAAATCAGAAAGAAGGGCGAGAGGTAGACCGAGGAAAAGGTGGATAGACAACGTAAACGAGACCTGCCGAAAAAGGTGGGAAAATATTACTCGGGCCACGAAAGAGGCGAAAGACAAATACATACTACGAAACAGGGCTACAACCGGGTAGAATGTGAGACGACAAGAAGAAGAAGAGATTCTCTTTTACTCTAATGTATATATATAATTAATGCATTTAAGAATAGATTGGATGCGCATAGCGTTTAGAGCAAGGAAATGTAAATGAAACTGGTTGTTTTACAGACTCTGCAGTATTCTAAACCAGTTTTAAAAAATTAATAAACATTTTTTTTTAAATAGTATCAAAACGTGAATTTAAGTTTCAACTAAACTATATCAAACTAATTATATATATATATATATATATATATATATATATATATATATATATATATATATATATATATATATATATCTTTCTCTGTTACTCTGTTTTTTTTCCTCGTAAACAGAATCCCATCTGAATCTTTCTTTCAATTGAAAATTTCCAAAGTAGCTGTCACCAATTATCACCATAACGTCTTTCACAATTTGTAACGCCCATCGTGTCATGATATTATTTCACGGGCTTTCCCACTACACATGTCAACCAATTGTTGTTGCGAAAGTGTCCATGAAACATGACAAACAAAAGTAAACATCTTGTAAACTCAAATTATGTATTTTTTTTTAAATGTTGCTCAATTTTATCTCATAAATTCTAATTTTGTATCTCCTTTTAAACTCAATTTTCTCTCATAAACTCTAATTTGGTATCTTTTTCCCTTTTACTCTATTTTATCTCATAAACTCTAATTATGTATCTATTTCTCTTTACTCTATTCTTCATCATCATCTTCTATCCTCCGGTGTCGTTAGACGACGTGGGGAGGTGTAGTTTTCTGTAGTTTGCCAGTTGGTGTCGCCGATGTTGTTGCGATTCCGTGTTTCTTCAGTGTCTCACTGACACCGTCTATCCATATTTTTTGTGGTCTGTTTCTTGCTCTGCAACCTTGATGTCTGGTATTGTAGATACGTGCAGCTGATGACTTTGGTTGTTTTCGTGTCAGGTCTCCAAACTATTTTATTCTCTGCCTTTTCATGTGTTCTATGCACGGAGTTGTACCCATCTTCTGTCTGATTACTTCGTTTCGTACTTTGTCCAACTTTGTGACCCCGACAGCCTTTCTCAAACATCTCATTTCGCAAACCATGATTTTTCTTTCTTGTGCCTTGGTGTGAGTCCATGTCTGACACTGGTAGCAGAGAGCTGGTATAAAAATACTATTTATCAGCTGGCACTTTGTTTTCACTGGAATGTGTTTGTGTCTCAGTAATGGTGAGAGCTGATAGGAAATCGCATTAGCTTACCGTGTTCTTGATTCCACCTCTCTATCTAGCCTTCCATCTTGTGTGAATACGCTGCCCAAGTATTTGAACTCTCTGACTAAAGTTCTGTGCGTTTTACCTTTATTCTATTTTCTATCGCAAATTCTAATTGTGTTTCTTTTTCTTTCTGTCTCTCTTTCTCTCTCTTTTTCTTTCTTTCTTTCTTTCTTTCTTTTTTTTTTTCTTTCTTTCTTTCTTTCTTTCTTTCTTTCTTTCTTCTCTCTCTATCTCTCTCTCTCTCTAACGCACACACAAACATATATCACTCTGTAGTGTCTTTATAGGGAGTCGCGGGTTTCGCATCTAATGTTTTTTTCAGACCGCAGTGCATACCGGTTCAGTCTGGGAAGTAAAAGCGTCGAGGGAGAGGAGATGGCTACCGCGCTCAAATAGCCGAGACTTTGAAATGTGAGATCGCTAATACCTCACACCCCTACGGTAGTAATGCCATGGGTTACTTTACTTTTTTTTGGTTAGTGTCTACTTGCAAAACGAATAAATTAGACTATATCAAGTTTTTATCAAAATACAACCACCTACAAGAACAAGAGCACATAACTATAAATTAACTAAAGAAAGGTCAAGATATTAGGAAATATTATTTTTAGTCAGAGATTGGTGGTTGCTTGAAATGCATTGCCACATAAAGTAGTGGAGGCAGAGACAATTAATACATTCAAGAATAGATTGAATTCTCATAGTTTTCAGATCAAGGTAAATGAAATTGGTTGTATACAGACTCTGCAGGGTCTTCTAAATCAGTATAAAGATGTTAAGTTAGGAGTAGGTCCGACATAACCACAGGCTGATCATCAGCATCATATTTGACAGCCCGACACACGCGCGCGCACACACACACACACACATATACACACACACATAGACACACACAGACAGACAGACATGCACACATTGAAGACACACACACACATAGACACACACACACAGACAGACATACACACATCGAATAAATACACACACACATAGACACACATACACACAGACACATAAGGCTGGTTGCATATCAAAGTTAACATAAAAGTGAGTACTTACCCCAACTGTCAATATCATGCGCATACTTCCAGCATGAGCAGTCAGTCACACGCTGCTAAGAGAACGCTAACGCTATGAACTCGGAGGCTGTCCCGAACTGATACGAAACTCAAATACCGACCCCCGCATGGACATCCAGCCTGCTCTGGCTGTAGTTTAGTGGTCAACCGACGATGTCACACTAGCAGAAGGTTACACAGGTCTCTCTCTCTCTCTCTAGGCTTACCTCCGTGTCTAATCACCTGCTGTTATAGCTATCTGTTCGTCCGTGATGCCAAATCTGTGTAGTTACTAATTACTTCCTAGGTTTCCCCTGGGATAATGTATCAATTTGACAATATAGCGTATTATGTTTCCTGCAGTGCCGACTTGTAATTCGAGATATATTAATTGTCCATAGGTCTTTTTATTAAATTAAATTGAATGGAAAATTCCTCAAACTAGATAAAGAGCAATACTAAAGCGTAGGGCTGCTCTCAAAAAGGTCCTTGTAAATATTTTTTTTCATGTAGAAGTGTAAAAGTGTAAAGGCGGTGGCAATATGAGAAAGATCTTGCAAATATGAGTCTTAATCTTTGCAAACTTTTTCAGTGATTCCCAAGCCTTACAAATACGTTCCAGATATTAAAGGTTTGAATTGTGTAAGTTAACTGCTGCCTTCACTTTTGAAAGAAGTGACGTAAGAGCGTGTTAAGTTCCAGATATGAAAATATAGCTTTTAATTATAACTTTTTATTCATATATTAAGTACCAATAAAACTGAACGAGTCAAGCTAAATGTGTTCATTTGATAAAGTACCATATTTAAAGACGACGAGCGATCGCAGAGCAGTTTGTTTTTAAAATAGTTCTCAACTTATGTTAACAATCTGAACGCTAGTCAGATAATGTGTTGACTAATGAAGCCTGTGTTTGCTGGTGAAAATCACACAACTGACGGCTGCCAGCTTGGCTATTCTACTATCACTGTTCGTGAGCGAGTTATCCTGGCTTCTTATTGATCTGTCACCAGCGCGCACAACCTCCCTCCAGAGTGACGCAATATCCCTTCGCGCAAGTGCCCAGCACTGCGTGGCAAGAGCTCATACACCGGCCTTGTCTTCCGTTTGAAACTTGAGCACAATGACCTCGGGAAGCACTCGCCCACGCACTACAAGTCGCAGACGCTAGGGACTAGCTAGTGAAATTGTCTACCTCCACCGTCTACCACGCTCGGTCGCGCCTAGAAAATGTCAAAGCTAGGAAATTGAAGATTGCTTAATAATCCAACGAATTCAAAGTAATTTTCTAGTATAATTGCTTCAACTAATACATAAAAAACAAGGTCATTGATATTGTTGTTTGACAGAAACAGATGTAAGCTTTATAAACGTATGTGTGCTTCGCGTAAGTAAATATAGTCAAACCATTTTCATTTTTATATTTAATTCTTTTCAAGTTAAATATTTTTATTTAAAAAGCATTTTTACATAAAATGTTCACAGGACATTAGAAGAAAACATATTTACCACGAAATCATGTTGTAAACAGGTAGAAAGCGAATTTAGAAAAGATGAGGCAAAGTAAAAATTGACATATAAAAATAAAGGATATTGCATTCTAACATCCGAAAGCGATGGACAAACTTTGTTTCAATTTTTAGTTTTCAAACTTTAATATGAACTGGTAATTAATTTTGAAACCGGTTAAATAGTCAATTTAATGTGTGTATAAACAGATGATTGAAATGTGTGGCTCTAAAAACGTATCTGTATACACATATAAACATACACGTATACACGACCAAACACAAGAAATAACATATATCTTATATATATATATATATACACACACACACACATTTAATACACGTATATATATACTCACATACACGCTTGCAGGTGTGTATGTGTGTGTGTAGTATGCATGTTTTGCGTGAATGTGTGTGTTTGTTTGCTAATGTCTTAGGTATGTGTAGTTTTCTACACCTTATAACAAGAAAGCCATTTATAGCCAGAACAAGAAGCACTTAATTGCACGTGATATGCTTTGTTGATATCATTGTCACCGTGGATCAATCTGACTTCCTCAGATAAATGACACGCCTAATTGAAACTGATATATTGTTTGCAAGCATTGCGCAGTATAATAGCTACCTTCACACTGTTTCTGAGTGGAGGCTCACTTCATTACCAAGCCTGAGTCATTTTGCAACGCACCAGTGATGGTTATGTTTAGTGGTGTAGTCACAGCCGACGCGACATCCTGTTCTAAATTCAGAGTGAGGCACCCTTATATTGCGTGTTGACCATAAATGTATACAATAGAACAATCGCTCAGAACAATAGCTAAACTGGTAGGACATTTTCAAGGCAGTTTTATGGAATGAAGTGCAATGATAGTGAGAGTGTTGTTAGTCATGCTCATGGTGAGTAACTTCACTCTGTTGTGCGCTCTGGAAAAGCCCTTAAGTGGCAGATTGCAGTAGCTTTCCTCGCGTCCGTGTTGATAAAGGTGGACCTGGGTTCTCTAGGCTAAGCTATGCTTGGTTTCATTTATGTGTCGCTCGCTACTACGGGGATAAAATCGAGCACGATCTCGTTAGGTAGTCTGTCATGAAATACGTCTGTTTCCAGTGAGAACTGCATGGAAGTGAGTTTGGGTCTTGTCAGAGTACTTTACCTGACCTAGACAAACAATGTTTGATTAGCATGCTTTGTCTTACCAGATGTTAGTCTCCGCTCTCCGCCAGAGCCAGGTGAAATATTTTTATCCAGACCCCACCTGGCGTCTTCATTCATGCTCCTGGAAACAGGCTGTGTCACAGTAGTCTGGTCAACGAGGTTGGATCAACATTGCAATTCCCATATTGGTGAATTTACTGAGAAGCATCTCTTTTCACTGCAGTCAGGAGGACATCGTTCAGTCTTCTCAAATACGTCTCAGGATGTAGAAGAAACAACTGTAACATACTACCAAAGAAAGGTCGCCAAGAGTTGGAAAAACTCAACATGAGTAGCTTCAAACTACAGCAACACAATACTGTTTTATATCAGAACAGTCAATGTCGTCTACCGACTTGCCGGCCTAAAGCGTTTCTTATTAAGGACTGCATTTACAAATACAACATAAATAACAATTACGGTAAATGAATATCTGTATGGAGTCACATTCTTGCAGCATGCCCCTTGCAAAGTTGCTCCCATGGCAGCCCGTCTGAAAGAAACTTGATCTCTAAGCAAATCTCAACCTGCTCCAGAGTCATGCCCAAGCATTCCTTGACATCTTGGTGCCATCGCCTTCTTGGTCTGTCTCTGCTTCTCTTGACCGGCATCATACCTTCCATTACCGTTCTCTGAAGACCGTTGTGTCTTTTGATGTGGCCAAATTAGTTCTATTTTCTGTTCATGGAGTTTGTGAACAAGTTCCCCTCTATGACCAACTCTTCTCGAATGTCTGCATTCATTCTTTTTTAGGCACATTGTATTCCTAGTACCCTTCTATACTATTTCAACTCAAAGATTCGATTTGTTCCTTGAGGTTTGGGTAACTGTCGATATTTTGCAGCCATATTTTGTCACAAAATGTTCTCTGTTGATGGTTAACTGGTATTCTGTCAGAAAATGTTCTGTGTTGATGGTTAACTGGTATTCTGTCAGAAAATGTTCTGTGTTGATGGTTAACTGGTATTCTGTCAGAAAATGTTCTGTGTTGATGGTTAACTGGTATTCTGTCATCATTTTCTCAGGTTTTGTAACCTGTGCATTGCCATTGCCAATCTCCTTCTGATTTCCATTGAAGTCGCCATTGTTGTCAGTTCCGGAGCCCAGATACTCTAAGTTCATGACCTGTTCTATTTCCACACCCCCGAATTTTAAGTGATGTTGACTTCTTGCTTTGTCGGTCGTCATTATCTTTGTTTTGTTTTACTTTACTTTACTTTACTTTACAAAAACGTTTTGATCTTCGCTGCATATGCTTACGGATGCAATTAGCTGCTGCTCGAATATGAAGTATGATAGATTAAGCAAATCCTAATTAAAAAGTATATTAATTGTGCTATCAAGGATACAGTGCCAGCCCTCAGCGCCCCCCCCCCCCCCCGCCCCTGTATTTGGTAGTTAGGGAATTATTAAAATCACAATAATCTCTAACATGCGAAGAATTGACTACAAGAAGAAGTTGAAGATCTAACATCAATTATCAATAAACAATTGTGACTTCGAACACACATTTTCTTCTTTTGAGATTCTTATCATGTGATTGACAAACCTGCCAGTTGCGATCCCGCACGATGTGCCCTGTTCATTTCATTCTGCGGCAGTCATACGTTATATAGTGCCAACCTTCTGGGTCATGATTTTAATTTCGGTTTCCATGATTTTTTTTTTAATGGATCAATGCCGACCTATCTTTAGTCTTCTGGTAGTTGGGTCTTTGCATTGCTAATTCAAACATATGAGTAACTTTAGTAAGTTTAGTAAAGATGAGAGACAGAAGTATCTCTTTCAATAAACATGTTGACAATGTGATTCTGAAAGCAAAGAGGGGTATCAATGCTATCAAAGTCATGGCGGCCACAGACATGCAACAATGGACTCTCTTCCTGTTGATGAAAGCACTGGTTTTGTCTGTCCTGGACTACGGTCTTGGGTTGCTCACGCTATCGCAGACACAGGTAAATAGATTAGAGATAATCCAGAACGAGGCCATGAGAGCAGTTCTGAGATGCACTAGAGATACTCCCATTGCTGCCATGAGATTCCTGATTGATTTGTTGAGCATCAAGGTGCGACATCAAGTAGCGGAGGTAAAGGCGTACGCCAAAGTTGCCAAGAAGGAATACCGCCCTTTGCACCACGACTTGGATACACTCAAAGACAGTTGCATTAAGCGAGGAAGGTTGTGAATGGCAGAGGCAGAAGACTCGCTGATGAAGGTCTATGGATTGAAACAAGTGGGAAGAGGTAGTGAATGGGAAGAAGTGGGCAACGAGAACCCTCCTGGCAAGGGTGGTGATACAACTCAGTAGAGAGGTTGCGAGTGGGGCGGCACTAGGACAGAAGCTTCAATATAATAGCTTATCCAGCAACACTCAGGACCACAGGAACCAATTCTATACACAGATGGCTCCATCGGCAGATGTGCAAACAAGTGCGGTTGGGGTTTCGTCGGCTACCAAAATGGTAAGGAGGTGGTGGAGAAATCAGCTGCCAACTCCACTGTCACATGGAGTATGAGGATGGAGATTGCGGCGGAAACAGCGGCCCTGGCTTGGTTGGTGACACTCGCAGTGATACTGTCACTCTCAGGGCATGCTCCGAAAGATAGAATGGTCTATGCTAAGAAGAGAGTGGGCGTCTCTTCTGAACAACTCTGGTATACAAGGAGTCACATGGATCTACTACCCGGGGCATGCAGGCTTCTGGGGCAATGAACGAGCTGATGCAGTGGCGGGACGAGCTGTATTGAACGACAGAGACAGGGTTGAATTGATAAGGGCAGTCACGGACAGTCTACAGAATGATGAAGAGACAGAGGGTCACGAAAATGCATATGTGCAGAGGATGATAGATTTTGGAGTGACTAAGGGAGAAGGGAGAAAGTGTGTTCTGTCTGGAAAGATCCGAAGAACATGAAATCAACACCTGACTGGGACTGAGTATATACGCTTGGCTGGCTGCTTGGAGGGAGAACGGAGCACTTATGGGAATGTCTCCTGTGTGATGATGTTGGTTCCTAGAATCAAAATATTTGCTTTATCCCTAACATCGAATACGAAAAGTCACAGAGGAACAGAAAAAAACACATAGTATTTGCCACTGGGAGTCCCTGCAGCAACTTCAGTGCCGAAGCCAGTGCCCTGAGCCAAGCAGCTGAAACCCTTATAGACCATAAGGAACAGGCAGAAAAACAAGTGGTCATTCTCACAGACGCCCTCGCAGTGTAAATAGCGCTCAAGAACCAGCACAAAAATTAACTCGGTGCACTGGCAAACTCGATCGAATGCCTGTTCCAGTGCTTCAAAAAACACAGCAAAGTCTAGTGGATACCAGCCCACTGCGACATGCCAGACAACGAAGAGAGGGAGGAATGCTGCAACAGAGTGATACATTAATCACATACAATGAGACAAAAGCATTCATCAGGGCAACGTACAGTGCAAAAGGGAAAAAAGACCACCCTGGCCACATAGAAAACGATGCATGCCATCAACTCTCCAGACGAGACCAGGTGATAATTCTCCCGCTACGCACAGGTCACAACAGACTTAGATGCCATCTGTACAATAAGTTCAAGATTGGCACTACGGATTTGTGTTCCTGCGGCACAACCCCCATGAAGGCAGAACATATTCTGCAGTCCTGTCTACTGTATACCGACAAAAGAAGTAGCATTTGGCAGCAACATTCAGTGTCCTTCCACGAGAAGCTGCACGGAAGTTACAGAGCCTTGAGTCGACTGCTGCCTTTGTTAGAGTCATTGAAGTCGAGGTGTGAAGACCAGCGAGGAAGAAGAAAGAAGAGAATCAAGAATTGCAAATTCATTCCGAAGTCGATCAGTTGGTGTGTCTGGTTGCTCTTGGAAAGCAGTTGTTGGGGATTGTGTTCGGCAAACGATTTTGATGCATTCTTCTTAGATTGCCTGGAAAGATGCACAGATATTTTCTTATCTGCAGATTTCCAATAGTCCGCACCTTACATAAGTACAGGAAGTACGTAACTCTTGCCGATTCTGAGTTTAGCATTTGTGGCTAACACTATATATGCCAGGTGTTAGTTAATCTGACAAAGGTTATTTTGATTTTGTTCAGTTTAATGTTGATCTTCTTCTTCTTTTTATTGTCCTTCTGCTCTTTCCATACGGTGTATCAGAAAGGTGGGATGCATAGATTTCTTATTATCGCCAAGTCAGAGGCGTGTGCTGTCGTTAGGTGCAACTTCCTGAGAGTGCCAGAAACACCCTCAATCCATCGACGTCGTGGTTTGCCTCTTGCTCGTGGACCGGAGACCTGCATATATGCTCTTTATGCAGGCTGGTCATAATGCATTCTGACTAAATTACCAATATTTGATTTGTTGAAAGTCAATGTAGGCACTAAGTGGGTTTGCCTCAGTGTGGTGTTGCGGATTCAGTGCCGGATTGTCTTTTCGGCTGCACTTCTCACACAGCGCATCTCACAGCTCTAGATCTTACTCTTATGGGTTGTTAGTAAGGACCAAGATTGACATTGGTAGCACAATGTAGGAATACATAATGTATTTATCAGTCTCCTCTTAATTGAAAGAAGCTCTCTAGGGTGTTTCAAAATTAGTGCAATTTGATAGTGGACACTGTTCGCCTTCTAAAGTATATGTGCAATCTCTCTGTCCACTCTACCGTCATCAGTGAACATACTAACAAGGTATTTGAACTCCCGTACCTGCTTGATACTAATGTCACTGAAGTGGAAACTTCTCTGCAAATGTTCACGTGAAATCAACATAAAATCTGTCTTGCATGTGTTGATCTTCATGTTATATTCGTTACAAGCGAAATGGAGATATCTTTGCTTATTTCACATACTGGTGCAAGTGTGCTTTTCAAGAATACTAGTTCTTTGTTCCTTATTTTAATGAGTGTGTGAACAAAAGGGATGTGCCTCCTGCATACTAGATATTAACCTTCAGTTACACTTGTTGGTAAATATACTGTCCACTAGTTGTTTTTTTTAATCCTGATAAATTTGGCGTGAACATGCATCGATTAGTATAATGTCACCCGCATATTCAAGCCAACATAGTGTAGAGAGCGGTATTCATTTTTATTGATCTAGAGGCTCTAAAAATTAAAACCTTAAGCCAGTCATGCTTGAAGGAGAGGCACTGATACTTCAGAGGGCATAGAGGCAGATGTGACAGCTAGAATTGGAAAGGCAAGTACATCATTCATGTTACTGAATAATATATGGAAATCCCGGGAAGTAAAGACTAATACCAAGTTAAGATTGTCTGATTACAATGCCAAGTCAGTACTCCTGGATGGGACAAAACTCTGAGAACGACAAAGGCAATATAGAGGAAACTCCAGTCGTTCGTCAATATGTCTAAGAAGAGTAATGGGTAAAGGCTGTCAAGGCATGGTGAGGAACGAAGATCTATAGAAAAGGAGCCAAAAGCAACCAGTGGAGCAACAAATCAAGAGCGGGAAATATGGTTGGATAGGACACAGGTTCGAAAATCACCGTCAAATGTAACCAAACAGAACCTGACATGGAATCCAGTGGAGAAGTGGAAGAGAGGCAGACAAGAAACACACGGTAAAGAGACTATGAAAATGAACTTCGGTCCATGCACATGAGAGGAAGAAACGGCAGCCCAAGACTGAACTTGCTGGAAGAGAGGGCTGTCAATGGCTTATGCCCCGAAGTGATTCACGGACATTTACGATGATTGATGAGAGACCCTGTAGTCTGATCAATCGCCCAGTCAATGAGATACATCAAGAGAACGTTTAAATACAGTCAATGAGATACAGAAAGATAACGTTTCAAAACAGGCAATGAGATACAGAAAGATAACGTTTCAATACAGTCAATGAGATACAGAAAGATAACGTTTCAATACAGTCAATGAGATACAGAAAGATAACGTTTCAATACAGTCAATGAGATACAGAAAGATAACGTTTCAATACAGTCAATGAGATACAGAAAGATAACGTTTCAATACAGTCAATGAGATGCAGAAAGATAACGTTTCAAAACAGTCAATGAGATACAGAATGATAACGTTTCAATACAGTCAATGAGATACAGAAAGATAACGTTTCAAAACAGGCAATGAGATACAGAAAGATAACGTTTCAATACAGTCAATGAGATACAGAAAGATAACGTTTCAATACAGTCAATGAGATACAGAAAGATAACGTTTCAATACAGTCAATGAGATACAGAAAGATAACGTTTCAATACAGTCAATGAGATACAGAAAGATAACGTTTCAATACAGTCAATGAGATGCAGAAAGATAACGTTTCAAAACAGTCAATGAGATACAGAATGATAACGTTTCAATACAGTCAATGAGATACAGAAAGATAACGTTTCAATACAGTCAATGAGATACAGAAAGATAACGTTTCAATACAGATACTCGCCTGTTCAACTATTTAAACATTCACACTCTGAATAACATATACTGACTACGGTTTATAAATTGACTACGGTCTGGTGTGGAATAGGCGCGCCTCCGCCAGTAGAAACTAGTGAGGCAAACACATAAAATAAAAAAAATAAAAAATAACATACACTGCACATTAAATGTGAAT
>JAVGWX010000001.1:82604799-82639799 GCA_036924085.1 Ariolimax columbianus
CTTTCTGTAGTTGTTCAAAAATACATTGGAAATAATTGATAATGCTTGTAAAATAATTGTTGATCTGTGACATTCTTAAGCACAGATGCCACTTACTACATCTGCCAAATGCTCCTCGACACTTCATCTCACAATATGCATAAGCAACTTCCTGTGCAGTTTACATGCCATCAATTTTGCTTCTAGCTCTGGTGATATGAGCGTCTGAATTGCTGCATTAGATACAAATGTCAAGAGGGTGACAACTTGGGAAGGGTACTTTAAAACGCCACGGTCTAGTAGCTGTATTACTGTATACACTCAGTAAAAATCATATCTTGACCAAATTCAACCGATAATGTTTTATCCTTCTGCAGTAGACCTTTGCATGAAATGCATTGAACCTGTCCTATAACTTTACTAGAAACAAAACCAGCAAAATAGACGCAGGCTTGTTCTGTTCCTTCGGCCCAAAACAACTCTTCATTCGGATCAATGAGAAAAATACTTTATCAACATCAGATGAAGCTGCTCCACTGCTAACATCAGGATCCTCACCATGGTTACCATTACTGACAATCGCAGAGAAGTCACGCAGTGGAACATCGCCATAAGCTGTTGACGTCAAACAAGGGAGGGAATGTATTTTCAATTTTTTTTTCTGCCTCCAAAATCTGTTTAACAGACACAAGATAATGTGCACCTAACAATTGACGATACTCGCCAAACCGAGCTTCTAAATGATCAGTCTGTAACTTTCCCAGTAGCATGGTTGTTGCACCTGTTGTCCTGAAAGCATATTTTGCTAGTTCAATTACTGCAGTCACTGTATGCAATAATGCACTGTGTGTTTCTTTTGGCAGCTTTCCATTGGAACCAGATAAGTGTCCCCACTTTATCAGCCATGCTGCAAACTTCTCTAGATAACGAAGCGACTCATCATTAACAGATGTTATTGGCTTTGAAAGGGAATTCCGTTTAATAATGCCAATGAACTTACTCTTAACATTGACAATTTGCCAACATCTCAATTTGATCTCAATGTAATCTTCTGTTTTCGAATTGTCGTCAAGAAGACGTAGAGCAGCACTGTTATATTCACTGAAAATTGCCAATGCCAATGGGACCTTCTGCTTCTCCATGCTGGAAGGGAAAATAGCCTTGTAATTCAGAGTTGGGGCTAGCTTGGCAATTTGTATACGCTCCTTGCTATAAAGCTGCTTCAAATGGGAAAAGGTAGCAGCTGAATTGTGGTCAGTATAACAAGCAGATTCTACACGAAGAAGTGATCTCAGTGAATGCAGAAGGGTAAATTAATGTTTGCTCTGAATCTTTTAGATTGATCCAATTTCTCCAGATGCATTTCAGCAAGTAAACAGAATCGTACATAAAAAAAACATTTTCATAAACATTACTGGGGTTTTCAATGTAGGGGCTGTTTGGTTTCAGAAGATTTTTATATACTTTTCTGTTAACAGCATTATTATCTGCAAGAACTGCGATGACTGTAAAACCACAGTCCTGCACAACGTTGATGATCTAAAACCACAGACCTGCACAACGTTGATGATCTAAAACCACAGTCCTGCACAACGTTGATGATCTGCAGTAACTTTGTGCTCAGATGGTCTGACGTCATCCTGTGCATTGGTCCAAACTCTACCACTTCCTGATAATTTCCAAATACTGAAGAAATTAAGAAAGCTTGCACTGTTGTTGGTGTTTTGGTAGAGTTTGAAGCAGTACCCAGTAATTGACCTACTTAGTAAGTCACAGCTGATTTAACATAAATCTCATCCCTTTGTATGGCTACAATCTTTTCCAGCTCATTGAGTTTGCCTGTTTTAATCTTCAAGTGTCAGTAGACACTGAAAATTGAGATGTTAAATTTTTCAAGGTGCTTGGATGAGGCAAAACATAAGAGATGAGATTTTCTAATAAATCTGCAACAAGACTGGTGATTGTATGAACAGCATGAATGTAAAGCACAATGTTCAGTTACTGTATCGCTTTCTGTGTTTATCAGTGATAAAAAGCTGCAACTGCTCTGCCATAAAAGTTAATTGCTTTTTGAATATTGGCATATTTATCTCTTCAGATGAAAGTAGTAATTCGTTTGCACTTGTAACATAGTGCATGTTCCCTCTTCTAAATCACTGACAGTGATACCGCATTGAGGAGTATCAGGCTCATATTCCCTGTAATGGATTATTAGATTTTCAAGCTGTGACCATCTTTCCAGTTTACTGTTATTTATACAACAATAATATGAACAATACTATAAGTGTAGTCTCCATGCAATGAGTAAGTTAAAAAAGAAAATGTGATGATCCAGATGTCCTACCTGTCTAGCGTATTTAGAATATGGCGTTAAGCCTAAATTTTTCTTGATCAACGGAACACTATAAATGATGTGATAAACATGACGCCTACTCTGTCTTTACTTTCTTAGATTATTCGGATACCCAATTGTTTAGGCTGGGTGGACCCCCAGAACCTCTTTGCGATGGTGACAAATTTTACATCAACGTGTAAGGAGAAAAGCAAACCCTGATCGCTCAGCTTGGAAACCCATGCACTAACCACGCTCGCTACCTCGGTTCCACAATGAGAAAAACATGAGCGAATTGTTTGTGAGTCTTTCAGACGTTTTCAATGGAGTCAATGAGATGAAACATTTGATCGTATTGGACGATTTTAATGGGCGAAAAAGGAAACAGATCACCGCGTGTATTTTGCTTAGGAAGTCAGGGACACCTCATTAGAGCGAAATAGCAACGGAGAAAAGCTGATAAAATAGTGCACTGAGCATAGTCTAAAAATAACAAACACCATATTCCGGCACCTGGAAAAGTCACATGAGAACATGGTACAATTAGATCTACTCATATATAGCAGTCCTGAGTGGTCTGCCGGGGTCTTTGTGTATTACAAGGGCAAGAATAGCACCACTGCCTTACAGAGAGCGACTAACTGTGATATGGGGTAACACCTGACGTGGTTAGGTGGTTTGTTTAGAGCAGCATAGATGGCGCCTAACAGACTGCTGGTCTACTTTACTCTAGCGTTTGAGTCTATTAAGATGGACTCGCACATCGGTTAACCCCCCTTCGTAAGTGTTGTCCCAACGCAGCGGAGTATTAAGCTGCTCGAGCCTAGCCCGCTAAGCAGGAACCCCTTCTCCTGACTACATCTAGCTCATATCAGAGCCGGGGCCTGCACAGGGACTTCTGCCCATGTAGAAGTTCAGGTCGACTAAGAACTAGTGCTATGGAAATAGTATTTCCAAAAACTTGTAAACCCAACAAGCCATCAGGGATAATCAATATGTATCCTAAAAAGTAAGAATTATCTGGAACCTGATGTATTTCATAAATGGAAATAGCTGTAAAAAATAGCGCTAGAAAGAAGTTACAAGGCATGTACAGCATTACAACTTAAACAATTCAAGTTTGTGGGAAGACAAAGGTGAAATATCTACAAAGAATCGTTACGAGAGAAGCACAGAAAGAAGAGTACGAGACGATTGGCAACAAGCTACAATAATGCTAATCTAGAAGAACAAGGACAGTTTACAACAAAAACGGATACATTCCGTAAAATGTCGCTACTTAGTATTACCGGATATTTGTATGCGGAAATATTTGAACAAAGAACAAGATCCCAGGTTAAACAAAGTGAACGGGTTGTACTGATGACCTGTTCACCCTAAGATAATTAAGCGACAGAACATTAGGACATGACAGGTGTTTAAACGTGTGATGTATACATCAGAAGAACGTTTTTGATAAAGTAGATAGGGATGAACTCAGGGCAAAATTAGAAGACGAAGTCCATACTGAGTAGCCCTGTGTCGAGAGGTAACACGAACTGATGCAGGTCCCAGAGATCGAACTTCCAGAGGAATCTGCCCTCTGACATCATTTAACATACACAACATGGAAGCCAAGACAAAATCTGAACTGATGTATCACGGTTCAAGAAGAACATGAAGAAATGGGGATACACAGATGATACCATTTGGGACTGAGGCACAATACAAAATCCAGACCACCTGATGACATTCCCCAACCTCCAGGAAACACAGCAATAGGTGTAACATGCTGGAAACATTTGTCAAGGCAATCCATGTCGCTGAATACTGAATGCACGCTGTATGATGTGGTGCTTGGACACAGAAAGTAAGTATTAGAAGACAAAGTCATTTTTGTATATATGTAAGAGTACTGTATCTGAGGAATATGAACAAAAATACAATAAGAGCAACTGATGGAGCAAAAATACTTTAAACAAAAGGAATAATATGTGGATATCTGCGTTCAGCATTGCCGTTCAAACATTTATTTAGACAGAGTAACAACAGACGCTAGCCAAATTACAACAGCAGAAGCGGTGTTCAACGTAAGAGGCGATGAACCAACCCGATTGCATGAATTACTCTTTTTTGTTGCTGTTTGTTGCTATTTGCCTTTCTGGATCATAATGGCGAAGGCATTGCTCTTTCCACCCCAGACCGTAGCTCTTTGACCGATATTAGAAGGTATTGGCCAGTTTACGTATGCTTGTATGTATTTGTTTGTAATATACTAAGTCGAAGATCATCATCATGTGACATTCTTCCAGAACGAAATCTTCGTCGCGACAAAATAGACGTATTTCGGTTTAGGCCAGTGACCTGCTTCACACAAAGACATCCCCGGATTGTCCGTACGTTCTTGATGTCATCCTTGTCGGTGGTTGGCCTCTTTTTCTTCCGTGCAGGAACCACGCATTCCATTATCACTATCTCTAGACCGGTATTTCTCTTCATATGTCCGAAACATCTAAACTTTTTTCTTGCGATGTTGTCTAATAGCAAATGCTCTGTAAAATGCAGAGATTGTAATATGTCTTTGTCATTTTTCTGTCCATTATATTTATACAAATATACACATACACACACACGCGCCGCCCCCCTCACACCCCGTCCGTCCGTGCGTAAACACATACGTACTCATGCATGCATGCACGCATACATACTTACATACATAAACATATACACATATACACACATACATACACAAGTACATAAATGTATCTGTGGTGGTGTTGTTATTTTGATGAGTTTTCACTTGAGATCAAGCGAGCTATCAAAAATCTTATGAATTTTTTAAGCAGCTGGTGATGACGAAATTACTCATGAAATGTTAATGGCAGCGGGTGGCGATACTCCCACGCAGCTACTGTCTGTCATAAATGAGCTGTGAAGAGAAGTCAGACCGCCGTAACAATGGAAAGATGGCATTATTGTCAAGAATCCTGAAGAAAGCAGACCTGTCAGCAGTGGCGGACTAAGAAAGGTTAACACCCTGGGCGGAATGTAATGCGATACCACCCCCCCCCCCTTTTTTTGGAGGCAAATAATTTAATTGAACTAAAAAAAATAATTTTTTTTAAAATATTTTGTTTATACATGCTGTCGAGCTTTTATTGACCTAAAAGTTTTAATGACCATTAACGTGCATGTTTTTGGACTGTTTCTTTTCGATGGAAAGTATCTTGAGGCCCGCCAATCTGCTTTGACCCATCGTCGACCTCAAATAGTTCTTGATCAGCTGTAGTTTTCGAGGACCGTCTTTCTCAAGTCTCGGCAGATACACAAATAGTCGTACTAAAGTCGTTGGCACAGAGGAAGTCCTATATGGCACAAATCAGCACTTTAAACTCTTCTAAGCCGATCTCTGCAGCGTGTAAGTGACGTCGAAATCGTCAAATCTCTATAACAATATTAGTTTTCCACTTGTACCGCTAAACGTCGTGGGGAGCTTAAGTCGTCTATCCTTCGCCAAGTGCGTTGCGTCGGTCAATGTGAGCCCTTGCACAATCACTTTAATGTCATATATCTACCTACATTGCCCTGTAGCCAGATCTACCAGCGTTTAAGCCATCAGTGGAAGTTGACGAGGGTGTATTCTCATGAGATGACCAAACCAACTTATTTTCTGCCTGGAAATGTATTCGACAGTGCCGACCATACTTCGAATGTCGTCGTTCCGCATTCTGTCTCTTCTGGAAACACCGATAACCTTTCTCAAACACTTCATTCCACAAGTCGAAATTCTGCTCTCGCTCCCCCCCCCCCCCCCCCCCTCCTTAACAGAGGCCATGTTTGACATCACAGAGTTGGCATATATATCCTGTTTATCATCTGTTGCTTTGTTGCCAAACCAATGCTCGGGTGTCTAAGCAGTGGGGACAGCTGATAAGTCACCGCAGATGCTTTCTGACACCTAGTCTCAATTTCCCTGTCGATCCTACTGTCTGCCGGAAAAGTACTGCCCAAATACTTGAACTCGTGGACCTGTTGAAGAGCAATATCATTTAGACATCTTGAGTGGCCCAAGTGTTCTACTGATTATCATTGTTTCTGTTTTGTTCTGGCTAATTTGCATATTGTATTTGGCACAGGTAGTCGCAAGCTCGTTCATGTGGATGTGCAGTTTGTTTTCATCGTCGTACAGCAAGCACTGATCATCTGCAAAGAGTAATTCGTGTATTGAGTTATGTTCTGCTTTTGAAATCACTACCTGCGTGCTTTCTCCTCTGTTGTTTAACATCTTCATTGACATCAGAGACTGATTAAATTGAGACATATGAAGCAGAACATAACAATATTATCATCGGAAAATGATGTATGTTTGGAACAAAGAAATACAGTATTTCTTCTGTTGTATATTGAGAAGTGTCGAGAGCAAAATCAGGCCTTGTACACCACATTTATTGATTTGACAAAGGCATTTGATACAGTAAACAGAGGAGGGCTGTGGATGATAATGTCTAAGTTTGGCTGCCCCAACAAGTTCATAACAATGGTGAAACAGCTACACGAAGGCATGTGTGCTCGTGTACTGGACAGCGGTGCAATCTCTAAAACATTTCTAGTATCAAACGGAGTAAAACAAGGATGTGTACTCGCCCCGACTCTGTTCGGCATGATGTTCGCGGCCACGATGACAGACGCATTCAGATCATTGGAGCTTGGAAAGTACCGCACAGATGGCAAATTACTCAATTCCAGAAGAATGAAGGCCAAAACCAAAGTGGCTGGCGACATAATCAGGGAACTTGTATTTGCTGACGACTGCGCTCTAATGAGCAACTCAGAACTGAACATGCAGGTTGAAATGGACCAGTTCTCTGCCGCATGCAAAAATTTTGGTCTGACCATAAATGCCAAAAAAACAGAGGTCATGTACCAACCAGCACCAGGCATGCCGTACACAAAACCAGAGACTACAGTCAGCGGGCAGATGTTGAATGCCGTAGACAAATTCACATATCTGGGCAGCACGCTTTCGAGATCTGTCAGCCTAGACGATGAGGTGGCAAGCAGAATAGCAAAGGCCAGCACAGCCTTTGGTAGAATGCGCTCGATGTTCTGGGCACGTCGTGGCATCAGCGTCAAGACCAAACTCAAAGTCTACCGTGCAACCATCATTCCAACCTTACTATACGCTTGCGGAAGCTGGACTGTATACTCTGGACATGCAAGGAGGTTAAACCACTTCCACACAGGTTGCCTGAGGCGAATATTCCACATCCGATGGCAAGATCGTGTCACTGACATCGAGGTTCTCTCGAGGGCTAACATGCCCAGCATCAATGCACTGCTAGAAAAAGCATGACTAGGATGGGCCGGACACCTCGTCCGTATGTCAGACGAGCGGCTCCCAAAGAAGCTTCTCTACGGCGAGCTGAGAGAGGGATGGCACGAGAGAGGGCGCCCAAAGAAACGTTTTAAAGACGGTCTGAAGGACTCACTAAAAAGTTGCTAGATAGACATCGACACCTGCGAATGTCTTGCGCAAAACAGATCTGACTGGAGAAGCGCAGTCACATCGGGTGTAGCTGCCGGTGAAGACGACCGTGCTGTGAAAGCCCAGAACAGACGCGAGACGCGGAAATCCCGAGCAGCGGGAACACCATCCCCTTCTACAAACCTCGTGTGCCCGATATGTAGCAGATGTTTTCGTGCTCGCATTGGCCTGTTTAGTCACATGCGCACCCACACGCAACAGGGAAATATGTCACAAGGATGATGTCGGCGGTCCTCATCGACAACGATGGACAGCTATTATTATATTGAACAGTCTTCGGCTGAAAAGCTGCGAAGATGGAACAATGACATCCATTGCCTGAGATCGATGCTTAAGTTTCTAATCAAAATCGGTCAAGACAGTCAAACATAGTCTCTGAGTTTCTTCTGGCACTGTCAGTCCTGCATCACGAACCTTCTTGCCACGTATTGTCTCTCAATCGAAATGTCAATGTCGTTGCACGTTTCTGTTGCATAACGAATCGCCCTCTCCACTATTCTGACCTGTTCGTTTTGGTGGAATTTTCTGAGAGCTTGGAATTTTGCTAAGGATTTCTTCACCTTAATTGTTGAGGTCTGTAAATATCTTTGTTAATTTCATCAAGATTTCACACCAGAAACCAAGATAGCATATCAATGTAAAATCGCACAAGGCAGATATGAGTGTGCCTGCTGCTTTCCTTGCATATATAGTCTCTTTATTGGGACCGCACAAGAGACCTAGGGTAGAGACCAGCTCCTCAAGATTGGCCTTCACTGGTTTGACGGCCTCGATATGACCTCTCGACCTCGGCTCTACAATCTTCTTTCTGGATACCGATACATTTTCCATCAGCATTACAATAGGTGCGTCGATGCTGAAAAGAATGTATATACAATTTCCAAGGATTCTTCTTCTTCTTTTCTTCTTCGTAGGCTGTCAGATGTCAACCTGTATTTTTTCGAAAAAAGCAGCGGTTATCATGAGGCTGTCGACACTGCCATCGAGCTTGTCTAGTGTTGCCACTGGTGATGGCCACATGTGCTTTCTCTGATCCTCATATGTCGGGCAGTTTTGCAGCAGATGTTCAGAGATCATTTTCCCAGTACCGCACATGCATTCGTCAGTGCCACCTATCTTCAATTTATTGAATAGGTGGTACCTCAGTCTATTGTGGCCAGTGCGAAGTCTGAAGACCACGACCTGCACTCTTCTGTTCAACTGGTAATAGGCATCGTTTTTTGTGTAGCCAGTATGTTCTGTTTCCCATTTGGTCATGTATCTAGCTCTAATAAGCCGTTTTGACTCTTCGTACGCCATACTAGTATCTGGTTGTGGTAGTCTTGCTCCTTCTTTTGCCAGTCTGTCTGCTTCCTCGTTGCCTTGGATGTTACAGTGGAATGGAACCCACTGTACCACTACTCTTTTTGGTGCGGACTGCTGACATAGTTGACAGAATACTGCTCTTAAATCATTGTTCAGTATTTTTCTGGCTTTTTAGTGCTGTGACTACGGCCAGAGCATCTGTAAACAGAACTATATGGCTTTCATTTCTTTTGGATGTCACCATTTCTTCTACTGCAGCCCTCAGTGCCTCTGCCTCCGCTCTGAAATTGCTTGAGTATTTTCCAGTTGCCACTGATAGTGCTGTTTTTCAACCATTTGGTAGGCTCAGGAATACCCCTGCCCATCCGTTCTGTGTTGTGTTTATTACAGAGCCGTCGGTGTATGCATGGTCCAGTCCATGCTTGGGTAGTTTTTCGTTAGGTACCTCAGGGTTATGTCTCTTCTTTCTTTTTCAGTCTGGCTGTTCTTGTTTCCAATACCTGGTATATTTTCTACCACCTCTGGAAATATATGCTGCCTCCAGGTAGGTTTGCGGACAGTAGGGATGGGCTTTGGTGTTGTTAATACGTTCATAGGGTCTTCGCTCATCTTTGCTTTGGCTATTTCTGCAGAGTTTCTCCGCTTTAGTTTCCCATTTTCAAAATTATTTAATCTCTTATTCATTGGATGGTCTGTCAGTCTTCTGGGTTTCTCTGCTTGTTGCTGGGCTCTGCAGTCTCTTTTGTCGGTCATGGATTGCAGATTTGTAATATTTTCCAGTTCTATAATTGGCGTTGACTTCATGCCTCCTGTTATAACTCTCATGGCTTGGTTTTGGAATTTGCTAATTTTGTCAAAGTTCGCCTTTGCTGCTGTTGTCCATGCCGCAATGCCATACTCGAGAACTGGTCTCACTCTTCCAGTGTACAGTTTCTTTAGTATACTTTCGTCTGCTCCCCAGCTTGTGCCAGCAAGTTTCCTCATGATTGCCATTCTTTGTCTGGCTCTCATTCGGTTTCTCTCGATCTGACTTGTCCATGTCATGCGCCGATCAAATGTGACTCCCATGTAGTTTGGGTTGTCTTTTGGCCGCAGATGTTTGCCGTTAAGACTTATTTTGATGTTTTGAGGTTTGTTTGAAAGCGAGAATATCGTACATGTTGTTTTTTCCTTATTTATTTTGACCAGCCATGAGTTCGCCCACTCCTCCAGCGATGGTAGGGCCTGCTGCATCCGATTACTTGCTATGATGAGATTCTTTTCAGAGGTCCACATAGCCAGATCGTCTGCAAACATGGAGCTATGTACTCTTCTTGGTATATTCTCTGCGATGTTATTTATATACCCCAGGAAGAGTGTGGGTGACAGTACTCCTCCTTGGGGTACTCCCTGCTCAAATGTCACCTTTTTGCTCATCTGCCCTTGTACTTGAACTCTGGCTGTTCTGTTTTTGAGGTACTGGCTGATCCATCTGTACATTTTCCCACAAACTTCACTTCTTCGTAGCTTGACTTTAAGTCCCTCTTTCCAGACCTTGTCAAATGCCTTTTCTAAATCCACCCAAACCGCTACTGTGTGTTTTTCTCCTCTATTTCCTGTGCTATGAGAGTGATCTGATCCTCAGTGGATCTGTGCTGTCTAAAGCCTGCTTGCTGTGGAATTAGTATGTGTTTTTCTTCCCGATGCCACATCAGTCTGGTGTTTATCATACGCTCCATCGGTTTTCTTATGCAGCTCAGTAGACTGATATGCCTGTATCCATTTGGATCTGTTCTATCTTTTTCTTTCTTTGGTACTGGTATATGTACAGCGTCTTTCCATGCCTGAGGTACAATTCCCCTTTTCCAGCTTTGGTTCAGGATTGAAGTTAACTTTCTCTTTGCTGTTTGGCTCAACCCCATCAGCATTTCGTTTGTTATGCCATCTTTTCCGGGCGATTTCTTTTTCTTTAAAGTTCTCATGGCCTCTTCCATTTCATTCATGTTAGTTTTGCCATCATGTGCTCCTCTGGTGGCATATTGATGTCGTCGTTCCTCTTTTGTTCTTCATTAATGTCTGTGTGCCTATTTGTAGGGACATCTATGTGGTTTGCTCTGGCGTAATGTTCTATAAAGGCGTTTGCTGCCTTTTTTCCAGTGAGCATGTTGTCGCCCTGCTTGATGGTAATTTGTTTATTTGATGGAGTTTCGTCATTCATGGCTCTGACTAACTTCCATAGTTTGTTCCCTTCTTTGTCTAAATTGAGGCTTTCTATTTTATTTTTCCAACTTTCTCTTGTTATTTGGTTTAGAGTGTATTTGTAATTCGCCGTGGTGGCTTTAAGGGCGACATTTGCCTCCATAGATTGTTCTCTCTCTCTGCTATGTTCCTAGCATTTGAGACTTCGTCTTCCGCTTTCTGCAATTCATAATTCCAATAAGGATTGTAGTTTTTCCTTGCCCCTCTTGGGGTGGTTTCAGTGGCTGCTTGCATTATGCTGCTTTCCACCATGGGTTTCATATTGTTATTTCGTGTGTTGATGGTTTCACACAGCCCATCTGTCAGGATTGGAAATCTGTCCCAGTCGTCTCGTTTATTATTCCAGCGTTGGAGCGGTTTTATTTCCTGTGGGCCTACTTCCATATCAACTTCTAGCCTAATTGGTCTGTGGTCGCTACCTGCCAATTGGTTTAGCACCTGGCGGTCTATTTTGTGGTGAATATCCACCGTGGAAAAGGCCAAGTCTGGAGTAGAGGTGGTATACCATGTTCTAGAATAGAAGCTAGGGCTGTCCTCCGGCCTATTGATTAGACAGAGATTTGTGTCTATCTCCCAATCTTCCACTTCATCACCTCTGTTGTCTGTGTCCGAATATCCCCATCTCTCCGAGTGGCTGTTGAAGTATCCAACTACTAGGCAGCTGGAGTCCTTGATCTCCATACTCGAGAGCGACAGGTCTTTGTTTGGTGGGCCGTACAGGTTGAAGATGCGGATCTTCGTTTCTTGAGTCATTATGTCGACTCATACAATTTCTGCTTGTCCGGTGTGATTGACAGCTACCGCGCTACTCGGTATGCAGTTACGTGTCAGTATCAGAACCCATCCTTTGTGACCTTCTCTATCCAGACGGAAGGTCTGGTATCCTCTGATTGAGAATTTGTGGTTGTTGTTGAGGTGCGTTTCTTGGATATATGCCACGTCAATCTTACCTTCATGCAGGTGATGTGTTAGGGAAAGCTTTTTGTTAATGACTCTCTCCGCATTCCACTGTAGTATTCTGAGGGTCTTGGGTTTTTGGTCAATAGTTTTTGCCCCATCACCGTGTGCCTTGACTCCACAGCACATGGGTGGGTGACCACCAGTAGCATTGGGTGGGCCCCTTCGAGGCGTGAGGCTCGGCTCTCTCGCTGCCTGGCGGAACTCCACAGGATGAGCGCCACACTTTTTTCTGATAGGTTGTACCATCATCATACAGCGATATACGTTTCACTGTTTCGTTAAGCCTGTGGCCCAGTGCATCCAATTTCAACAGGCGTTTCTATAGGGATGCCCTCCTTAGCCTTTGGCTGTCCCCAGCCTATCTGCAAGGCAGCAGTTGTATGTGGTCAGAGTTGTCTCTCTTAGAGAAGTTGTCTTGCAGGACTATTGAGTCTTCACCACTCGTGTCTATAGGGTGTGGCAATGATACGATATGGACTATGTACTAGTTTGTACTATCCCGGAAGAGAGGCAGTCCAGTGTGTCTGTGTACCAGGATCGTCACGTCCTGCCAGAAACGAAGCATATGCATGTGAGGTATCTCTTTGCTCCCTTTATTTTCTCGGCACATCTGCAGTGATAGGGCAGAGGTGCAATGTCCGCTGGCCTGCATCTCTTCTGCGTCCATTGGGATGACTGATAGCAGACAGAGGAAAAGAGCGAGGCAGGATTTTAAAAAATTAACACTTGAAAGAACGATTCCGAAAGAGGGAACAGCACATAGGTTTAGTGAATGCTAGGATATAGCATAAACAAAGCTCTTGGGTTTATTTTTCTGAACGCCGCCATTAATTCCGGCCAGAGCTGCAATGGTATCAATATCATTGAGGACGGCAACGTGTTATGTCTTGGTTGATCTTCATTTTAAGCTGCCTCCGGATATTTGAAGTAAGCTCAACAGCTGTTCATCAGATATGGAAAGAACCCAAGAAATGATTTCATCAACTCAACCTTGTTACCTTCACTCATTTTATCGATATGCGACAAGACCAGAATACTACAAAAACAATTCTAAAATACTTTGTTTTTTGTATATTATTAATAGTTTTCTTTTTGCCTCCATTTCCCCAAAAGGCAAAAGCAACTAATTCGGAACTTAATTCAATTCATGTATCGTCTCCACAACGAAGGTTGGCTGCAATGTATCTCCCATATATCATCTTGTCTTAGCGGTGCACTCTCCCAGACTGACATTAGTTCAACTTTCCATGTTGCTCTTCCACTTATAGCGCTGCCCCCTCTTGTCCGCCGACCTTCAACTTTCCCCTACATTATTGTTTACAATAAAGTATCGTATCTTTCTATATGATCAAAATATTTTATTTGCCTAATTTTAATGTCTGTCAAAACCCATGCCTACTCTTGTCAAGGACGTCGCTATTTGCTTGTTTCTCTTTCCACGAAATGCGACACATTCTTCTGTGTAACCACGTTTATGGAGCATCTACTTTGTTCTCCAACTGTTTGTTCATAGTCTATCCATATTTCTGTGTCGTACAATAATGTTGAAAATTTATAAAACCTTATTTGTCAAAATTGGTTATTTTCCTGGATGTCAATACATTCCTCATCATATTAAATGAACTTTTGTCCATTCCTATTCTCTTCGTCACCTCCCTCTCACATCTTCCATCACTTGTATTATCTGTCCCAAGTAACTGTCTACCTGTTCTAATATCACACCGTTCACTGGGTGAAGCAATGTTTCTCAACCCTAACTGCGCTGTCGGCCCCTTTTCTAAAGAAAAATGTGTAAACGCCCTCCTCCCCACAACAACCTCATATTACTTTGAATCATTCGTTTTCAATCATTTATTAAAAGATTGATTTGTTATACAAAAAAATCACTTACCAATTAAATTCAGTGTGATCCCTGCGCTTCGTGTGACACAGCTAACTGATCAATATTTGGTTCTATATTTGTTAAAAGAAGTCTCAAGTCTCTTCTGTCACATATTTGCAATCGATTGCGTTGTTTTTGCAGCAGCATCACTAAAGAACTAAACCCTTTCTTTATTAAATGTGATGTCGGAAATGCTGTAATAAGTAGTTTAATTTGTTGCCAAAGAAGAGGATAAGACATCTTAATCTGGATCCAGCTTTTTTCGTAATGAACGTTACTGAAAACTACCAAATGGTAGAAAAATAACACTGTCAGTGGCAACTGGAAAATACTCAAGCAATTCCAGAGCGGAGGCAGAGGCACTGAGGGCTGCAGCAGAAGCAATGCTGACAAGCAAAAGAAATGAAAGCCAGATAGTCCTGTTTATAGATGCCCTGGCTGTCGTCACAGCACTAAAAAGCCAGAAAAATACTGAACTTAATGATTTAAGAGCAGTAATCTGTCAAATATGCCAGCAGACCGCACCAAAAAGAGTAGTGGTACAGTGGGTTCCATCCCATTGTAACATCCAAGGCAACGAGGAGGCAGACAGACTGGCAAAAGAAGGTGCAAGACTACCACAACCAGATTCTAGTGTGACCTAGGAAGAGTCCAAAAGGCTTATTAGAGCCAGATACATGGCCAAATGGGAAACAGAACATACTGGCTACACAAAAAATGATGCCTATTACTAATTGAACAGAAGAGAGCAGGTCGTGGTCTTCAGACTCCGCACAGGCCACAACAGACTGAGGTACCACATATTCAATAAACTGAAGATAGGTGGCATTGACGAATGCAGTTGTGGTACCGGAAAATTACCGCTGAACATCTGCTGCAAAACTGCCCGAAATACGAGGACCAGAGAAAGCACATGTGGCCATCACCAGTGACAATACTAGACAAGCTCTATGGCAGTGTCGACAGCCTCAGGATGACCGCTGCTTTTTTCGAAAAAATACAGGTTGACGTCTGACAGCGTACGAAGAAGAAGAAGAAGAAGAAGAAGAAGAAGAAGAAGAAGAAGAAGAAGAAGAAGAAGTAATGAACGTTACTAAACCGTGCTTTTGCCTCAATGTAATTTTGTAGCACAATCAGCTCTTCTTGGAGATGTTCACTAACAAGTTCCAAGTCTATTTCAAACGGATCAATCACTCATTCTGGTATGTTGAGATCCTGCAAATCTTTAAATCTGATCATCATATCATTCTTAACAGCCTCCAAATGGTAGCAATACATTTCCAAGTCTGCATCTTTCAAGCTGTCTTTATCTAACTGCTGCAAACATGGAAATTGATATAGTTCACGATGACCGAGAGTATCTTGAAACAATTCCACTTTGCTGATGAGCCCCATAATAACTCCTGTCATTTTGATAAGACTGATGTTGTTCCCATGCAGCTTAATGAGGACATCATTTAACTTTTCAAATATATCTGAAAGATAGGCCACATCTTTACTCAGTACTTCAGTTTCAATGCTAAGCTCTTGTTTCATTGAATCAAGAAACTCTATAATGGTATCAAATATTGCCCAAAATCTTGCCATTGGACAGTCATCTTACTTCCGTGTGTAGGAGAAGATGTTCAAACTCATCATCATTGTCATTACACAATTTACGAAATAATCTATCGTTCAAGAAATGTGAATTGATTTGATTAATAACACTGAAAACTACACTCATTGATTTGTTGAGTCTGTCGCTAAGTTGTTTAGCTACTAAGTGCTGCCGGTAAATACCACATTGAATTGTTTAAAACATTTGGTGCCACCATTTTTAAGTGCGCCAGAAAACCGCGAAGGCGACCAACAATTGCAGAAGCTCCTTATATCGCACATTTGAAAAAGGAATGTGTTTTGTAATGAAATACTTTTGAATGATTTCAAAGATTAACAAGCCCTTTGAATTTATTGTCAGTCATTTTGAGAATAGCATTTCTTCCACAATATTTTCATTCTTTACGAATCTAACGTGTAGAGGAGCAAAGTTTCAAGACCGCGCACTGTGCTTTCATCAAGTTGGCATGACAATTCGGTTGATTGTAAATCCTGACAGTTGAATGTCAACATCATTATCAATTCTTCTAGACACAGTATCATTGCTCAATGAAATAGAGGTAACTATTTCACTTGGATTTCTTTCCATCATGGTACTAATCACCTCTTGTATAACTGGTAACATTACATATTATCCAATACTGCGGGGACTTACCACATTTTGTAATCATGTGTTTGTGCTATCCTGTAAGATACAATCAGGCCTTTATCCTTCTGATTAGAAACCATTTTAAAGCATACCAACAACTGTGTTTCGACTTTCAAACTTTTGCTTTAAATCCTGGAAGTAAGAAATGTTCTTGCCAACTTTATTAGCATGCTTCTTTATAAAATGTTCATTAAGTCTCAGTGGCTTCATTGCTTCGTTAGAAAACACGTGTTGACACAACAAGCATATTGGTAAATGTTCATTTGTAGTGGAAGGTACAAAACCTAATTTCAAAATAAACAACTGACTATTGTCGGCATTTTCTCTTTATTTGTTACATCTTATACATATAACGGTTGTTGAAGGAATAAATGCAATTAAATCACCACAAGAATATTCTCTCTTGTTTGTCTCAGGTTGAAATAGTGGAATTGGAGATTATTTCTATTGCGACATGTCCAGATTTTGTAAAGTTGTAGAGCCAATTTAAAATTGTAATTCTCCGTTTGACTATTAATGATTGAGAATAAATAGCACGCTAATGTCAGAGAATAATTATTTCGCTGTCATTCTTAATCATTCTAAAATACAGTCACTGATATGAACAAGAATCACGAAAAACGCCCCTTATAGTCCCTCCCACCCCCCCCCCCCACCCCCCATAATTCTGATAGTCAAAAACGCCCTCTGACATTTACGCCACCTCTGGGCGGCGTCCCCGTTGAGAAACACTGGTGTAAAGGTTAAAAAGACAAAGTGACAACACACATTCTTTTCTCACACCTCTTTGGATACCAATAAACGGTGAGTAATTCTTACCTTTACTGTTGCCACCTGCTTCCAGCACAGGTTATTGACTAGCCTAATGTCTTTATCATTCAGATTATCTCTTGTAGGCACTCAGTTCGCTCTTCTTTAAAACTCAATTCCCTTGTCACTGCCTTTAGACAAATAAGAATAAGCTCTCCTTTTACTTCCAATTAAGTGTTCAATCCTTAACAAATGTTCTTGTAATAAAACGGGGGTCATATGTAGATAGGAGCAACATTTTTTTTAACAAATTACTTTTCTTTATGTGACCTTGAAAGGAAAGAAATAGGTGGACCAGAAACACAATCTTGTTTAAGGGAGGTTTTAAAAATCTCCCTTCATTTCATTCTTTCTGTATCATTTGCTGTTTGTAGGCTATGATCAGTTGTATTTTGGAGCTTCAATTCCACCAACATGGTATTCCGTTGTTCTGAGCATGAGAAGTGACGCTCCGATACATCATGTTCAAACACATTTTGGTTTAACTTCCATCATGCATTGGTCAGTGTAACAACTTTTGAATCTCTGTATTTTCATGTTGTGCAAATAATCTACAGCAACAACAAAATAAAATCCTTTTTGGCTGAGCGTTTACCATCCAATTTCTCAAAATTGGTTCGTGATTTAGCAATACCTTCTAATACTATGTAGTTAGGTTTCGACTCCCCTTTTTGTTTTAATTCCTGGTCTTTTAACTGAATATCTTCATTTGACACCCATAGCCAACCTGGCACCTAGACGAACCGGCCTCTTCCCCTTTAGTCCACTACCAAATAGGGTTGTCTCTCGGAACGATGAACGGAAACGATAGACAGACACATATATAGACAGACAGCTAGACAGACAGACAGCTAGACAGACAGCTAGACACACAGAAAGACATGCATACAGACAGACATGCAGACGGACGGATGGATGGATGGATAGATAGATAGATAGATGGATGGATTGAGGGATGGATGGATGGGAGGATGGATGGATGGATAGAAAGATAGATATATAGATAGATAGACAGACAGATAAATAGATTAGGCAGACACAGACAGACAAACAGACACAAGCAGATAGGATTTCATTTGTGTCTTCCTGTGCGGTCTATGGGTTTGCCGCCCCTGTCCAGCAGACACGTCAAACATTCTAAGACAAAAAAAGTCAAAACGAGGTATATGAAAACAAATTAAGACGCCGTATTTATTTCTGAAGTGAAAAATGTAATTTTAACATTCGGTTATGTTATTTTTCTTCCTTTTTTTTGTTAGCAAAATTGTTGATAATATTGTTGGTCTATTTCGTCTGTCAGTTGCAATTCCGTAGACAGTACGGAAAGATTTCTTAACCGCTAGGTACTCGTTGTAGATCTCAAAGTAATTCTGGATGAGTTTTAATTTATAAAAAAATTCTTTAACAGCTAGCAACACTAACAGCAATTGTGAGGAACGATATATCAGCTCTTTCGCCACTAAAATTACTAAACAAAAATATCTTTTGCACGAGGCTATATCAGTGAACACGCTTTTGTTTTAGTCACAGATGGATAATTTTAAAAACAAAACAAAAAAAACTTAGTGAGATACAAACTCCAAAACTATTTAATATTGCACTAAAATTGTCCCTAGTTGCGTTCGGTGACTTTTCTCAAAGGGGACTAGGTTCAATGACATCTTTCTTTATTTAGCTAACGAGGAATAGTCTCCATATAATGTACAATATGCTGCCGCGAGTCCGTCACCTTCAATTGGCGAGGGCGCTTGCATGTCTCAATGATCATAGGAGCTAAGCCAACGGAAGTGAAAGCTTCCAGAAGGGTCACCCAAGCTGGCTAGGTCATGTGGGAAGAAATAGTCTAAACACGGACAACTCACCTAGAGTATAATAGGTTATGTTAGGGCAGACAACCAAAGTCTATAAATACAAAGTTGGTCTGCCGAAGACGCAAATATCGCAGTCAAACTGTAAACCAGCGACATAACGCATTCCATTCTCCAGACTACATCCTGCTACTTGCAAAGCCCTGTTTATGGCTTGGGAGCTGGAGATTGAGAATGAACGCAGAAGAAGAAGTAGAAGAAGAAGAAGAAGAAGAAGAAGAAGAAGAATAGAAAGAAGAAGAAGAAGAAGAATAGAAAGAAGAAGAAGAAGAATTTGGTTTCGAAAACATTAACAACAGAGCAAAAGCAAACGACCCTGGGAAAGAAAGGGCCTTGGAAAAGGAAAAGAATGGCGCAGTGAAGTGAAAGCCGCAAGGAAGCTCCACGATTGACTGCCCTTCTGAATACCAAGAAAAAAACAAATACAGCGACATAGAATGTTCTAATCCATGTGTACCACGCAGTGGAAAACAGCACAGATTAATTATGAGAATTAAAGCCAAGCTATTGCATTCAAGTGAATAGTGTAAATATTGTTCATGAATTGTCGAAAATGTTAACAGACACATCTACAATGTGAATAGTGAATTTCCAGAGAGGGTATCAGTGATGATATGATAACATATATAGAACTATTTTTCTTATATATATTTCTTCTTATTCATCGACTGTATTGAAACTCCTGTTACCAAAACCATGAAAAGAGTTTTAAAAGTAGCAGGATGTAGTCCGGAGAACGGAATGCGCTGTGTCGTAGTTTACAGCTTGGCTGCGGTATTTGCATCTTTCGGTCCAACACATTCGACTTCAGCATGGCATTTTTGGACACCTGGTTAACCTTCCCTCACCTTGTGGTGGTAGTGGCTACTCTGGGTGGCTGGCCCCGACGCTAACAATCAGCTTTGGATCGCTGACCGCTGCAACTCATGCACTGCTCAACATCTTGATATATCATGATCAAGTAACATGACCCTTGCAAAACGTCACCACCATCACAGCCTGTCTGAAAGAAACTCCATCTCTTGCCAAAGCTCCAGCCTACTCCAGAGTCATAAGAAAACGTTCCTTTACATTTTTGTGACATCGTCTTCTTGGTCTGCCTCTCTTGCCCGGCACCATATCTTCCATTACCGTTTTCTCAAGATTATTGTGTCTTTTGATGTGGCCAAAGTATTTCAATTTTTTGTTCATGATGGAATTTATAAACCGTTTCCCTTCTATACCCAACTATTGTAGAACTTCTGCCTTCTTATTTGTTTCGGTCCATGGCAATCTGAGTAGCCTTCTATAACATTTCTACTCGAAAGACTCCATTCTATTTTTTGAGATTTGAGTAACTGTCCACGTTTCCCAGCCATACGCTTTGATGTGCCTTCGTAGATGGTTTCGCAGTATTCCCTCCATCTTTTCCATTTTTTTTTTTGGGGGGGGGGGGGGGTATGTTTATATGTTGTCCTCTATATGATTGTCTCACCCTTAAAGGCATCCCCCTCCTATCTTGTTGTGGCTCTTCAATGTTTTTACATGTCCATTATGCACTTTGTCTTTTCTTATTTTTTTCTGATTGTACTTGTATAGTTTCTATATGTGGTACTGGTTCTCTCAAGTACCTTCTGGTTTATTTTTCTCATATTTTCTTTGAGCTTCCGAAATGTTACTCGGTCTTTTGTGCGTCAATCTGGGAATCATATTTTGAGCAACAGAGATTAAAATGTCCCTTGTTTGTGGGGTCAACTTGGATTACCATCAAAGCTTCAAACCTATTTTGTACTTCGATACTATATTCAATTGGTATCGCTTTTACATCGAAACGTATTGGTTGCGTATCTTTGCTCGCCTTTCTCAGTCTCATCTTAAAAACTGCAACCAGTAGCTTGTGACCCGTGTCACAGTCCGCTCCTGAAGGCATTTTTGTTGGCAGCAAATTTAACCCCATCTTTGTTGTGCTAGGATCGTCTTCTTCTTCTTCTTTTTCTTCTTCTTCTTCTTCTTCTTCTTCTTCTTCTTTTTCTACTACTTCTTCTTCTCTTCTTCTTCCTCTTGTTATTCTTCTTCTGTATCTTTGTCTTCTTCGTTTGTTCTCAATCCCTCGCTACCAAGTCCTGAAAAGGACTTTGCAAGTAGCAGCATGTTGTCTGGAGAACAGAATGCATTATGTCGTAGTTTACAGCTTGACTGCGATATTTGCACCTTTCGATCTGGCACATCCGACTTCAGCAGCCATTTTTAGTACCTGGCTAGCCTTCCCTCTTTGATAACTTCTGCTTAATCAGTCTGCTGTGTTGCAGCCTGTTATCCAGGATCACCATGTGAAGGTGTAGAAGGGTCATGACAGCTCTGGTTTGCTGGCACTGATGCTAGCAGTCAGCTATGGGTCGTTGGCCGCTGCATCTCATACACTGCTCAGCCTCTTGATCCCACTAAGATGTATTCTATCTGGTGTCTGTTGTCACCGTCAGGTGAGGTCCCCGTGTATTGTCTTCTCGTTTGTTTGCATTTGGTGTTGTCAATGAAGATGTTATTTCCAATGCAAAATTTAACACGTTTTCTTCTCCCATTCATGTGTCCCAAATCAAAACGTCCTCGCACATTTCTCTCCTAAATTGTACTTTCCTTGCAAACTTTCGCATTGAAGTCTCCAGTGGTAATCCAGATGTCTCTATTGTCTGTTTTTTCTAGTGTTTCTTGTAAGGTGTTTTAGAATTCCTAAATTTCACAATCATCTGATGTAGATGCTGGTACGTAGATTTGTATTTTTGTTAGGTTTCTTTTTTCTTTCTCTTTAATCTAATCATAATGATGATGTCCTTAACTGGGCTGTAACCTGGTAGTGAACGTGCCATCTTCCTCGACAGGATGAAACTGACCAAGCTCTGTCCACTCTTGTATTTCCCAGTGTTTATAAAGGTTTCTCACGATCTGCTTACACAGTGCCTTTGACCGGCCCATCTGTGTCCTGAGACTCACAGAACGTCTGTCCAAGATCTTTACATCGCTGTTCCAATCATGAGTAATTTGTTCTGATGTTCCAAATGTCTATTATTAGCTGTGATTTTAGTCTTATTTCTGATTTTTTCACCGTGATGCAGTCGGACTTTTAGCCTTCATCTATATTACTTGTACCGGATATAAAATGGTACTCTTCCCCAGTTTGTGTCGATGATCTGGCTGGTCGCCATCAAATCTTTGAGTTTCGTAATCATCGACTGTAATGGCTTTCTTTGCAATTTTTCATTCAGTAGTTTGCCGTTGCTTTCTGAACGTTGTTCTGGCCGCTCATCAGCCTTGGTCCCTGGTGTGCTCTTAGCTCGATACCAGGCCTTTCCAGCTGCTGTCTTCATCCATTGTGGCTGGGTCGGTCGTCCAAAGTTGATGACCAACAACACTGAAGGAATCAACGCTGTGATCAAAGCGATCTTAAAACAGTGAGCCGTTTCAAATATCTGGCTCAACAATCAGCGATGAGGTCCTGGTCAGAATCAACAAACAACAGCAGCACTTACACGATTGAAACATAAAAGGAAAGATAAACAACTCTCCCTCGCTATAGAGGTCTTACTAATGCGCTCACTAGCTCTTTCGATATTCCTCTACAGTTGCGAAACATGGACTATTACACCAGACTTTCAGAGAAGAATCTAGGCCATAAGGATGAGATGTTTTAGAAGACTCCCAAATACCACCTACAAAGACCGTATCACAAATGATGAAGTATAGCATATAATCGAGAATATAAATGGACAGTACAATGACCTCCTCACAACGACCAAAAGGCGAAAGCTGACTTGGTATGGCCACTTTTCGAGGTCCAATGGACTTGCAAATACCATACTACAGGGCACAGTACAAGACAAGCGAAGGCGAGGTCGTCCGAAAAAAATTAAACGATGGGAAGAGAACATTCATGAATGGACTACGACTACGATCGAGGAGGCACAAAAAGCAACCGCAGACAGAGAGGGATGGCGCAGAATTGTGGAGGTGTCAGCAGGGGTGCCCCAATGATCTCAAGAGGTCATTGGATGAACTGAAGTGAACTGTGTGCACTAGTCAGGGATAGACCATGGCCGTCTATAGTCTATTAGTATAGTTTCTAAAGTAGGTCATGGATAGACTCCCCTTTCTTTTCCCTCTTTTCATTCCCGTAGTTTTTTAGCCGGTCAGCTGAAACCGTTGCGGGGGGTGAGGGCGCTTCCGATAACAGGCAGACACTAGGAGCCATGCGCCAGTTAGATAGAAGTGTGGGAACTAAATATGCTCCTGGCCATCATGGATGCGACTGCCACTCACCGTGAAGTACTATTCCGTACACTTCTGCCCTACCCCTTTCTTGAAAGGACATCAAATATTATTTGTCATTTATGTTCATGTTGCGATGTCTGGCTTTTTATTGGCTTCTGTTTGTGATGCGTTTGGCTTTTGTTTTCATATCTAGATCTGGCAACTCGAGGTCCAATCCGCCTTGTCCCAGAAGTTACAGTTACTGACTCAGTGCCTACCATATGTCAAAGGTCAACAATATGGCGGCCAAGTCGGACTGGGATATTTATCAAGTTTCTGCAATTGTGTATCTTTCCATTCACAGTGTTAGTAACCTGGAGGATATCATATTTTTAATGTTAATCTTCATCTGCCTCGATGAACTTGATATTATTTAAATGTGGAAATCAGTATTTTTACTCAGACTAGACTAGTCGTGTGACTGTTGTGACCAAATTACTAATAAATGAGAATATTGTTGTGACTGACTTGTCACTAATTTAATTTAATTTAAATTTAATTATTAATTGTGCTAAACTAAATAGACTACCACTACTGACTGTTTTAGTATTTTTCTTAGTGACAGATCAGATGAGATTGTACTTCCGATACCAACTCAACAATAATACTGAGCAAATTCTCAGCTTGACATTTTCAGATTTTGTTTCTTTGTTTCATTTTTACAACTGACAGCAGTAAATTGAGTAATTATTATTAGGTAGTAATATTAGTAATTTTACTAATAGTAATACAATTACTAATAATATTATTAATAATAATAATATTACTAGTTTAGTAGTATCTTAACTGACTTAACTTGACGTCTTTATACTGGTTTAGAAGATTCTGCATTTACATTACCTTGACTTTAGTAAAAGCTATGCACATCCAATTTATTTTTGAATTCATTTCCTGCAAGTATTCATCACTCTCTGACTAAAAATATATTTCATAATAGTATAATTAATAACTAATATCTAAACTGGGACCTCTCTTTAGTTAATTTGTAGCTATACGCTCTTGCTCTTGTGGGTGGCTGTAGTGTAATTTGAAAAAACTTGTTTATAGTCTAATTTATCCATTCCTCAGATCATCTTATTAACCTGTATAAGTGTATTAACTTGAAGTCACCTCAAACTCTTTTCTAGACACTGTAAGTGTATGCCGATTTTTCTGAGTCGTTCCTCATAACTGTAATTCTGGAATCCCACTATCACTACTATCAGCTTTGTCTTTCAACTTTTTCTTTTTTGTATTCTTTCCGGCATTTGTATGTCTCCTCTATGATAAGGACTCCACACCTGTACACAGTTCTCCAATCTAGTTGTAACTGTAACTAATGCTTTATACAGTTTGACTATCACTTCCTTGCTCCTATGTTTAATATTTCTTTTTATCAAACCTAACATTGCATTTGACATTTGTCTTTAACTGCTACCTGAATTTGCTCACTCCCTTTACCTATATGATCTATTATAACCCCTAGGTCCCTTTTCTTATCTATATTTCTAATATTGTTCTCGCCCATTCTGTAATTATGTTCCATATCGGATCTACCCATGTGGATGACTGTACATTTATCTACATTAAACTCCATTTGCCAGCTCACTGACCATTCTCAAATTTTATCTAAATCCAACCTCAATATATCCACTTCTGCTTTAGCTTTGTGTCATCAGCAAATTTTGCAATCATGGATCCCATATCAATATCCAAATCGTTTATATATGTCAAGAACAAAATTGGTCCCAAAACCGAGCACTGTGGCACTCCAGTTTTCACTTCACACCACTCCGAGTACTCCTTATTTATGCCCACCCTCTGCCTTCTTCCAATTTTCAATCCATTTGGCAACTTCCCCACCTATTCCATGCGGTTTTAACTTTCAAAATAATCTTTGTTGAGGTACTCTATCATAGGCCTTTGCAAAATCTAAATAAATAACATCCACTGGCTTCCCTTTATCTATGATTTTAGTAACCTCCTCCATGAATTCATATAGATTTGCTAAGCGTGATCTCCCTCTAGTAAACCCATGCTGACTATTTCTGATTAGATTAAACTTGTCTAGGACCAGAGAAAGCACATGTGGCCATCACCAGTAGTAACACTAGACAAGCTCTATGGCAGTGTCGACAGCCTCAGGAGGACCGCTGCTTTCTTCGAAAAAATACAGGTTGACGTCTGACAGCGTACGAAGAAGAAGATTAAACTTGTCTAAATGCATTACAATGTTTTCTTTGATTATTGACTCTAACAATTTACAGCCTAAACTCACCAGTCTATAATTTGCTGGATCAGATTTCTTTCCCTTTTTGAATAAGGGGATCACTCCTGCATCTTTCCAATCCTGTGGAACAATCCCTTTTGCAAGAGATTGAGAACATAATGTAGTCAATGATTTTGCTAGCTAGATGGTCTCTAATTTCAAACAGTAATTTTGGATGAATACCATCTTGGCCTGGACACTTTATCCACTTTCAACCCCTCCAATTTTTAAAAAACCATTTCCTCAGTAATACAGATTGACCTTAATCCCGCTGTATTCATGTCTCTTCGAAAGATATCTACAGGCTCTGGTATCTTGGAGCAGTCCTCTTTTGTGTAGATTGTGCCAAAGTACTGATTGAGTAGATTAACTGCCTCCCTATTTTCACTTATTATTTTTCCTGTACTGTCTATGAGGGGGCCTACTTTGTCTTTCGTTCTTTATTTATTTCCAACATAAGAAAAGAAGCTTTTACTATCAGTCTTGATCCTCTGGGCAAGTTTGTTTTTTTGGTCTATTTTTGCTGTTTTATTCATTTTCTGAGCTATGTTCTGCTTGTTCAAATATTTTAAATGTTTCTTTTGATTTCCCTGCCTCTCAATTTTTTTTCTCAATGCTTTATTTTTTGCTCTTCTACATTTAACTACAAATCTAGTTATCCACTTTTTGTGCTTGGGGTTTAACTCCCTACATGGAACACATTCCTCTTTCAGTTTTTCTAGAACTGTCTTAAAACTCTCCCACTCTTGTTCAACATCTGTTCCTCTGACAATATTTTTCCAGATTATGTGGCTTGCTGCCTCTTTCATCTTCTTAACAACTGCCTTGGAGTAGTCGTACATTCGCGTGTTTATGTTTACTTCTTTCCCTTGCAATGAGATCCAAACGGATGATTTGATGGTCACTTGAGCCAAACAGTAACATTTTCAATCATATTTTCCTCTGTAGTAAAAACTAAGTCGAGTGTGTTTTTGCCTCTGTTGGCTGCTTCTACATGTTGAATTTTAAAATTGTCTGTTATGCACTTAACAGATTTTGACTCTACAAGTCCTTCTGCCATATCCAATTTTATTTCTGGAAAGTTTAAATTCCCCATTAATAATAATTTCCGTTCACTTGCCTTTGCTATGCTACTAATCATCTCCTCATCATCCTCTTTTTGACTTGATGGACACCCATAGCATACTCCCATCACTGTTCCCCCCCCCCCCCCCCCCCACTTTCTATTTCTCCCCATACACTTTCATTTTTGTTACCACATGATAAATCATCTTTGATCGTAATATTAACTGAATTTATACAGTATAATAAAACACCACCTCCCTTAGCCGTTTCTCCAACTATCCTATCTTTCCTTAACTTTATATATCCCTCTATTTCAAGTTCACTATCTGCAATGTCCTCATATGTCCGTGATTCTGTTAACCCTATTATATCTGATTTTTCTACTTCTACATACAGTTCCAATTTTTCTCTTTTATTTACTATGCTTCTCCCATTTGCATAAAATGTATCGTTTTCTTTGTAATAAACTTGTTACTGAAAATGCCAATAGACGTCAGACGTAGACAACACAATTTTATAAAGTCTATTGAAGATAATATGGCTGGCGAGGGCCTGGTGTTGGAAAGCTTATTTTGGGGGGTTTTACTTTGCTTCAAAGAACTTTCTAATTCCATGTTTATTTAGCTTTAAGAAATCTAAAATTAATCATTAAATGATAGGATCTAATACATTATTTATGGTTTTATAAAAGAAATATTTAGTCTAGATCTAAATAATGTAAACTAGATACTATTAAAATAATAATACTATTAATACTGACAAGTTTTTCTACCATATACAAGTTTGAAGTCATTCCATTTTATGTAGATCTAGATCTATATAGAAATTAAATTTATAATTATTATATATTATTACACCTCTCATAGATACAGCAACAGAGATCCTGGGGTGCCACCAAACAAAAAAGAAGCCATGTGTGACCAAAGAAATTCTAGACCTTTGTGATAGAAGGTCACTAAAAACCAAAATCGTCCACCTGGTGAGATCAGCAGATATAAAGAGGTCAAGAAAGCGATACAACGAAAGATGAGAGAGGCAAAAGAAGCGTTGATATGTGAGCAATGTACAAACATCGAAGAGAGATTAAACAGAAATAACGCTAAAGGAGCATACAAGGTTGTCAAAGAACTGGTAACACCAAGATAAGGCAGGAACTTTATGATCCAGGATAAAAGCGGCAAGTGCCTTATTGAGGAAAATGACATACTGTCACGTTGGACAGAGTACTGTTCCGAGTTATATAACTATGAAAGACGAAACAAACCTGATAAAACAATCCCTCCAACATCAACAACTATAGAGGATAACCAATTGATAACGAAGGGAGAGGTAACTGCAGCGGTAAAGACATTGAAAAGAGGGAATGCGACAGGCGTGGACAATATACCAGCAGAGGTGGAGAGGTAGTGGTGGAAGACCTGACACACATCTGTAACAAGATTTGGGCGACAGGAAACTGGCCGGACTTATGGACAAAATCAATGGCTATACCGTTACATAAGTCTGGAAACCTAAAGCTGTGCCAAAATTACAGAACATTAAGCCTCATCAGCCACCCTAGCAAGGTCATGCTTAGATTAATTCTCGGCCGATTGAAACCCCAAGCAGAGAACATCATTGCCGAGGAGCAAGCAGGGTTCAGACAGGAAAGAAGCACTACAGAACAGATATTTAATTTAAGGCTGCTAAGCAAAAATTATCTAGAACAGCAGGAAAAACTGTATCATGTGTTGTTGATTTTAAGAAGGCGTTTGATAGGGAAAGGAATAAAGCGCTATGGGCAACCATGAGGATGTATAAAATCAACGGAAATATTATAACGGTCCTTGAACACCTGTATGACAAGGCGTCCATCGCAGTTCTTGTGAATGGGAGGCGAGGGGACTGGTTTTGCACATCAGTTGGTGTGAGACAGGGGTGTACACTCTCTCCAACTCTTTTCAATATATTCCTTGAGGGAATTATGAGTGAGGCACTTGGAGGTCACGTTGGTACTGTCAAGATAGGAGACCGAACGATTACCAACCTTTGTTTTGCAGATGGTATCGACGGGTTCAGAAGCAGACCTCCAGGAATGGGTCAGAAGGCTAGATAAAACAACTCTTGACTATGGTATGGAGATTAACGCTGAAAAGACAAAATTTATGACCAACAATGCCAAGGGCTTCAACAGCAGGATAAAAGCTAATGGTCAGGAACTCAAAGTGGTTGACCATTTTAAATATCTAGGGTCATTTGTCAGTGATGAAGGATCAAAATGTGAGGTGTTGGCCAGAATAGCACAGACAATAGCTGCGCTTGCACGGCTTAACAAAATCTGGCAAGATAAATGGTTAGTACTGTGCACGAAAATCAGATTAATGCATACACTGGTCCTGTCAATATTCCTCTATGCTTGTGAGACATGGACAGTTACAGCTGACCTTCAGTGAAGGATACAGGCCTGGAGATGAGATGTTTCCGAAGACTTTTAAAGGTCATGTACAAAGATCGAGTTACAAATGAGGAAATACGAGATAGAATTACAACAGCAATAGAGCCTTTTGAAGACCTTTTGGCAACTGTCAAAAGAAGGAAACTCGCTTGGTACGGTCACATATCGAGATCAAATAGTCTTGCAAATACGATCCTTCACGGAAAGGTGCAAGGCAGACGACGAAGAGGCCGTCCCAAAAAGAGGTGGGAGGACAACATAAAAGAGTGGACCATTCTCCGACCAGAAGAGGCACAGGCAGCAGCCGCTGACAGAGAAGGGTGGCATGGTATTGTGAGGATGTCTTCATGTGTGCCCCAACGACCTCACCGGTTACGGGATCACCTGACCTGATTACACCTCTTGCAAATATTTTATTGGCTGATTTAGTTTTTTATTGATATTGTTAATCTCATCATTATTATAGTCTATAGCTAAATAAAATCCCCTCTCTTCATTTATGCGGAACAAGTTGGTAAACTAATTTACTAATTATTATGTCTCTGACTTCCTCATTTGTTTGTATTACAGGTTAATGCCTATTACTGTGATAATGATAGGTAAGTCCTCTGCCACTTGTTTGTGTCAATATCATTATCAGTACATCCAATCTAAATAATTACATATTTGTGCGTGACTGGATGTTTGGGTTAATTAGAGAATTGCTTTGCTGAAGTCTGACCCTATATTTGTGGAAAAATATAAATAAAGTTTGACGTATATAATGTTTCCTCTAAGGATTTGAAACCGTTGTGCAAAATTGTAAGCATATGTACACATGTTTAGAATATCAAAATCTGTTCATGTGCCGAAGCTAAAGATGAAAATCCTTTAACATGAAAAACAATGCTGGTAATCTGTATACAGGGCAAGAGGATGATGGATAAATGACATTACAGTGGTTGTGTAGCGACACAGATTCACAGAAAACTAACAAACATGAAAAACATGACATAAATCAATCACAACCTTTACAGAGACCTTCCCCCACACACACACAAACCCATTCCTCCAACCTGTCTCCACCATTTACTTATATACGCCTTCTTCTTCTGCGTTCGTTCTCAAACTCTCACTACCAAGCCCCGAACAGAACTTAGCAAGTAACAAGGTGCAGTCCGGAGAGCGGAATGCGCTGTGTCACTAGTTTACAGCTTGACTGCGATATTTGCACCTTTCAGTCAGACACATTCGTCTTCGGCGGGCTTATACACGCCAAGTCTTCCTATCATGGACCATCTCTCCGTCATGAATAAGTAGGCCTGTCTCTACATCTACTGCCTCTGCAGGGTTCCAGAACAAAGACTGTCATGTAACACTTCCAGCAGAATCAAACACTCTTCTTCATATCCTGTTCCACAGGTATAGACCTGGATCTCTCCCACAGATCCATATTAGTGATCTTACACCATTTAAATCCCTCTATTCAGTACAAGCGCCCAATTATGTTTTTATTATTATTTTTTGTAGTATTCAATATTTCGGAGCCAACAATAAAACTGACTTTACATTGGAGTTGAACATTTTTGTTAATTGTTTGGTTGTCTTTCCACTTATGTCATTGAGTGTCATAGGGAGCTTAAGTTGTCTATTCTGTGCATTGTGTTGGGCATTGTCAGTCAACGTCATGGCACAATCACTCTCTCATCTACTCACCAGCCTCACGGCCGTCATATTGTCATATCTATGAGTGTTGTAAGCCATCAGTGGAAGTTGATGATGTGACATTCTTATGAGATGACCAAACCAACAAACTTCTGTACCTGAAAATGTACTCTGCACAAGACATTGTGCCGACCACACTTCAAACGTCTTTGTTTTGTAAATATTCTTTCCTGGTAGCACAGATGACCTTCCTCAAACACTTCATGTCACACGTCAAAATTTTGCTCCCACTCACTTTCGACACAGACCATGATTAGATTTGGTAGTACAGAGTCGACAGGAATATACTGTTTATCAACTATTGCTTCGTTGCCAAACTAATGCTCGGGTGTCTAAGCAGTTGTGACAGCTGATAAGTCACCACGGATGCTTTCTGGCACCTTGTCTCGATTTCCCCGTCGAGTACTGTCTGCCGAAAAAATACTGCCCAAATATTTGAACTCTAGGGCTGTTTGAGAGCAATATCGTTTACATTTAGGTTGAGTGGCCCTGTTGCTCTGCCGATCCTCATAGTTTTTTTTTGTTTGTCTTAATTTAATTTACATATGTATTTGGCACATGTTGCATAATTTTATGATGTATTGAATTTCTTTTGATTTCCATTTTTTCCACAATGCAATGAATTCATTATTCACACTTTGTATATATACTCTGACATCTGTATCTGTGACTCTAATTTTGTTACCAAGATATATGAAGGAGATCACATCCTATAGGAGGGTGTCACCCAGCAAAGTATTTGCATTGATTCTTAAAACCTGTCTTGTATGAATTTGCAGACCAAAAGTCTGGGAACCCCTCATAAAACATACTTATTTTATTTTGCATCTGACTGTGAGCATGGGGCAGAAGAGCAAAGCAAGCCATTGGTAAAGTTCAAGTCATTAAGTTACTTTACCGAAGTTCTATCTATCTTCAGTTCACTTGTGTCGTTAGATGTCGTGGGGAGGTGTGACCTCATTTGTTTCATGTTTTTTTGGCAGGCAAAAATCCGCTGATGACTTGCCAGATAAATTGCAGTATCTGAAATATATGAGCGTCTATTTTTGGGACTGGTGGTGGTTGAAAAGTAAATTAGAGCAAGGAAGACCCGTACCCTGTCAGGCGCCATCTATGTCGCTTCGGCTAACCACATAACAAAGATCTGATGTTATAGGTACATAGTCCTCTTTTTGCAATATATTCTCTGTGCGGACGAGAATCCATAGAATAATTTGAGTAGATTTTAAACTTGAATTTTGCCCGACCAGCGGCTGTTAAGCCTACTCTTTTAGATTTCCAAGTGATGTTTAACATGCGAGCCACTGAACACGGGTGTCCGATAGATATCAGGGAAAATTTTGACCAGATGTTCCAAGTTGAAAAAAAAATCAGTTTTCTTTGTGATTTTAACCTGCGTCCTCCAGCGTCAAAGGCAAATGCCTTACCTCTTATTGTTGTTAAATGTTGTAAACTTCATAATCAAGTCCACAACCAGCAGAAAGAAAGATGGTAACATAATACATCACATTTGGGCCCCTGTGGGTTCAGAAAGGTTACCTTCGTGCAGAACCCAACAACTAATATTTGCTGCATAAGTTTTAATAATTATTTTGGTGAACTTTCTGGACATTCCATTGGGCCTGAGCAACTACCAGAATAATTCTCTGTCTAAGCTGCTGTCAAAGGAGACCCAATGGTCTCAAGGTAAGGTGTCCGCCTCGGGTGCCGGAGGCCGTGGGCTCGAATTACGGTGGAGACCAGAATTTTTTCCGCGTGGATTATCTGGTGAAAATTCCTAGGATCTCTGGATAGTGAGATTGGACTCCCATATTCGGTGTCAAGCACGTTCAAAATTCCTTGGCGGTTGGAAATAGAAAAGAGTATGCTTAACCGGGCAAAATTCAAGTTAAAATCTACCCAAGTTATTTGTACCTTTCCTCGGGTGGTTTGTTAAGAGCAGCTATAAATGGCACCTAACTGGCTGCGGGTGTACTTAGGTCTAGTGTTTGAGTCTATTAAGATGAATTCGGAAATCAATTAAATCACCCTGTTTGTATAGAGACTCTGTAGGGTCTTCTAAACCAGTATAAAGACGTTAAGTTAAAGACATTTTCATAGTCCATGATTGCGATATCAAGTGGTGAGTTGCATGTTTGAGACCTATTTGTATAGTGGAGTCTCAGCTTTTTTAAGTGAGATAACTAGTTCTCACCCTTCTTCCATACCACAGTGCTCTCCCTAAACTTTATCAGAGTCAGACATCTAATGACACCCAGGGGAATGAAAAGGGGCATGATTAAATATCTACTCAGTTCGGTGGTGTAAATTAAGTTGAAATAAAGCATAATTGAGATGTATAATTTGGAGTGTGGGATTCAATATTTCAGATGTACAGAGGAAGAGTACTGCTGTGGGGACAATACATGCTGCCCTTCCTACAAAGTTTGGGATCTTTGGTATTTCTGGTCAGTATAGTGCTGGTGGTTCTGTGGATGCTTGTTATACGTTTTCAATTTGCTTGCTTTAATATATTAAATTGACATAATGTTTTTTCTTCATGGTGGGGAACTGAGACGCTAGTCCGGTTAGACAACATACTGACCAGGATGTCACGTCAGGGTCAGGCACAATATACTTACCAAGACCACTATCTCTTTTATATGTAGCATTCCCAGGAAACAGCAGTTTTCAAAGCAGTCTGGCTGATGAGATGTGGATCAAAGTGATTCCCGTAGAACTGACTGTCACATAGATGAAGCCAAGTATAGCACAACTGCCTGGAGGACCATGGTCCACCTTTATCAGTACGCTCGAAATGTGAGGAAAGCTACTACAATCTGTCAGATGTGCAGAATGGAAATGCGTGAAAATGGTAGATGCTTCCTGCGCGACAAAGATGTTTGCAAGCGTGACCTGAAGGCGTTGGATATGAACTTCTGGGAGGGACTTGCCATAGACAGACCCGGCTGGAGGCAGGCTTTGTGTGTTGGTCTGCAGGCAGGGGAAGACAGGATTCATCAAGATGCAGACTACAAAAGTTTGAGGCGAAAATTAGGGCAACAACTGACTGTCCCCTCTCTAGAATAAAGTCCATTGTCTCTCAAGACTGACAGGATGCTAATCAATCACACACACACACACACATATATATATATATATATATATATACATATATACATATATATATACATATATATATATATATATATATATATATATATATATATATATATACATATATATATATATACATATTTATATATATATATATACATATATATATATATACATATATATATATATACATATATATATATATATATATATATATATACATATATATATATATACACACACACTTACTTACTTAGTCACTCCTCTTCTACCGATAGTTGTAGAGATTTGCCAGAGAGAACGCCACACTGCTCTATCCGCCGTCTTTTTCCTGGCCTCTCTCCAATCCAGCCCTCGATCACTTAGGGACTTTCGTATGCTGTCTTCCCAATGTACTTTGGGACGTCCTGGGGGGTCTGCGTCCTTGACTTTTTATCTCCCATGACCGCTTTGGTATCTGATCTTCTTCCATTCTACAGACATGACCAAACCACTGTAGCTGGGACTGCTCCACTCGTGTCTGCAGGGGTTGAACTTCGAGATTGCTACGTATTGTCTGGTTACGGATCTTGTCCCTTTTCATCACCTAAACCGCCTTTCTTAGATACCTCATTTCTAAAGTTTGTAGTTGCTTTTCTTGGACTGTAGTTATTGCCCATGACTCACATCCATATGTCAGGACAGGCACATAGGTCGAGCGGTATACCTTCATCTTTGTTTTCCTGCTTATTTTGCTGAGGAATCCTCTGTTTATTGTATGGAAAAGTCTACCTGCTGCTGCACTTCGTGCAGTTAACTCCTCTTTGATTCCTCTCCTGCTGTCTATTACCACTCCTAGATATTTAAAATTGCTGACCTGCTCCAGTGCTCGTGTTCCCAGGGTTATCTGATGTCTCTTTTCATCTCTTGCGATCACAATGGTTTTTGTCTTGGAGTTGCTGATGTGCATTCCTCTCTTCTTCAACTCTTCTTCCCAGACCTGCAAGTTGATCTGGAGTTTTTCCTCAGATTTCGTGATCAGGGCCACGC